>JBBDHI010000021.1:12509302-12521459 GCA_037177115.1 Craterocephalus stercusmuscarum | reverse complement strand
AATATAATATAATATAATAGAATATAACATAATATACAGTACTATACTATTTGCAACCTTTTATAAGTGAGGGTTTTTTTATTCATTTATTTTTCTTATTTTTGATTTATTTCTGTTTTTAGTTCATCCTAATGCTTTCTGTACTTTGTTGTAATGTTTCTAATGTTTGTCTGTAAAACACCTTAAATTGTCATGTACATCAAATGTGCTATACAAATAAACTTGCCTTGCCTAGACTGCAGCAACTTTTGTAAAAATTAGCATGTACACCCAAGTGTTGTGTTCCCATTTGTGCCAACCCAAGCCAAAACTAATAAAAAGTAGTTTCTTATCGAAAGTGGGATGATAAGGAATTGGCTACCAAATAAACACTGTCTCACTGCACACTAAATTCAGATGTTAACAATTATTCATGAGTTTTTCCCCATGTGAATAGGCAACATAGATGTAAATGACTGAAACTGAGACCGAAACTGTAATACCATGTAATAGTGACTTTGATATTGACCACAACTATGTATTTCTTCAAGTTGAATGATCTAAAAAGAAAAATGCAACTAATTCAAACATTTTAAGTTGATCTTTAACATTCCTAATAATTCTCATTAGTTGTGTATTTTATATGTACATTGAATCATTGATTTTCAGTAAGTCCTAGTCCTGTTCTTATTTATAAGTTTAAGCACCCAGTCAGTCTTTTCTCAGCCTTTATTATATGCTTTGACCCACACACTTCTCTCTTTGTTTGTTTCCCTGTCTGTTTATTATCAAGTCAGACTCCCCCACCATTTTCCCAACCTCCCTTCTCAACACACACGCACATCCTGGTATCCCCCCTTCCCTGTATTATCCCATGTCCTCAGTGCAAACACAAACAAACTCCACCAGAAGCAGGTGTCCCTCCACCTCCAATGGGATAAATCAACAATAAACCAGGATCCAGAAAGAGAAGGTTGTGTGTGTATGTTTGCATTTGTTGATGTGGGGGGAAGGGTGGGTGCTTACTGCCAGTTTCTGCCAGTGTGAGTAAAAACTTTGAATATAACTGATAGCATCTTTTAATCCTGCTTTGTGTCTAACTAAGCTGTTTATTTTAACTTTAATGTTTCATTTCACCTCATCTCGCCTTGTTTTATAGTCAGCCAAGAGATCACATCTTATTTCAGATTATGCGGTTCAGTAATAGATGTCAGAGCAGTGCAGTACAACAGAAACACAGACACTCACTGCATAACGCTCAGCATTGTTAACCATTTAAAAGCACCTACTCCCCTTCCCATTACCTCATCTGACTGCATCCAGAAACACCATTTTATTTTCATGCTCAATGATTCTGGAGGTTTCAGGAGTAATTTGCCTGTAACTGTGTTCACTGATGGTAATATGTACTTCTGAACGTGCAAACAACTTTCTGTGTCATCTTCTGGTAGCAGCAACACAGGTGGGACAGTTTGGTGTGTGAGGTCTACCTACTGTTAATCAAGAAGGGAAAAAAGGGTGTGTAATTCCACTGAGGCATTGTTTTATCAGACTGTAGAAGGAAGAAGGAGGAGAAGAGGGGTTGGATGGTCTTTTAAATCAGTTCTTCACTGTTTTAGGCGGGATGTACTGGATTTCATTACATTTCATTTTCACTTTTAGAAGCAGAAATATGTAAATGAGGTTATTAACAGAAATAAATAATTAATTACACAGGTGTTTCATTTCAACCATATTGCAAGCATTAACGTTATACCTATATTTTAAAATCTATGTTAAAATTCCATTAAAACTATTTAGACCTCCCCTCTGCAGAGGTCTATCTCCCACTTTGTAAAACTTTTGGATTACTCCAATGCAACAACTGTAAAGTTAAAGACAACAGAACAGTCATTTTAAACCAATTTTTTAATCTATTTAAATAAGATGTCTGGTCTCATACTGAGTACAATGACAAGATACTTTCTACTGAGTACTTTCCACTGGTTCATCTTGTCTCTCCTCACAACTTCAGGTATAGGCCACCAGAAAGGCCAATCACAGCCACAGTCAGGGTAATTGACAACGAAGCGCCGCCCTCTTGTCCACCTGTAATCCAATCCACGGCCTTGTCACAGGTAAAACCGGCCTCAATTTCTAAGCATTTTCCAAAAAGCGAGAAAAGCCGACAGAACTTGTTCTCTCAGTAGGGGACACCTTGTTTGTTGCCACGTCCCTCATCCAGCGTTAGCGGCGGAGTTTTCCACATTAAAGAAGACGGGTCGGATTTTCAGTACCAACTAGAAAGTCCAGTTCGACCGACCGAGATGTCACAGGAGCATGACAAGTAAGTTGTCCTGACTCCACTTTCAGCCTGCACAAAAACTATGTTGCCACTATAAGCTTATAATATATTGCCTCAAATAATTTCCTTAGATTTTCCTAATTTCTTTTGCACTTTTTCTTGTTTTATGCCTCACGCCGACTTTTAAAAGCTGACGTAATGCTACCGTTTACTTCTTACCTGCTGTGTGATATTTTCTGTTCCGGGATTTTTCTCACATTTAAGGATCATTTTAGGAATATAAATCATTTAAAAGATAATAATGATAGTAAAAGAAATCGGTACGTTTTTCCAAAAACTGTCTGCCAAGCGCGAAGGTGATTAGATCTCATAGTTTCCCATGGTGTAACTCCGCTTATTTCACCTGTCATGTTCAAGCCTGTACAGGTGCCTCTCCACCTGTCGTGCGAGTGCAGGCGCCTGTTAGAAATAAAAACGGTCCCGTGATAGACATGGGCGGTTTAGTGTTTGAGTTAGTTGTAAGCTGTAACAGTTATGTGGATCGTCTATATGTTTGCTCTGGAATAAACATCAAGATCAAATATAAACTGTCACCCAGAGAAACAGTCTCTGCGGGTGGTTTAACAGTTTTAAGGAAACGCTTATTTGATTTTTTTCCCTAAAATAATACAAGTACATAGGTATTTATTTATATATATATATTTCTAACGTTTTACTGTCAGATTATATTTTGAGGGCAACAGCAAGAAGACTTTTGAAGGGAGTGAAATTGTACACCTGTTAGGCGTTGGCCCGACTACTAACACAATGTAAGCACATGACTGTGGTTGTGGTAAATTTTGGGATACAACTCAAATGTTTTGCTGAATTAAAGGTAAAAATATAACAAAAGTGTTCTGTTCTCTAGATGTTAAAAGATGTTTTATATTCATAAACAAAGTGACGGGATGATGAAATCTGTTGCTGCCCTTGTTATATTTCTATAATTGACATCTAATTTTAATTTATGTCTGATAATCAGTCACTTTCTTTGATTGTTTTGTTTTAATATATAGATTATATTACATCGATTTTTGTTGCCACAAAATAATTGATATTATCAGGTTGCTTTTACAAATAGCACAATTAGATATAGGATTACTAATGATTACTTTGTCCACAGAAAGAAGAAAAAGGTGTATTTGTTGTAGATACTTGACATAGAAACTGAACAACGTCTGTTCACTCTTTATAACTCAGCTGGTGTATTTCATGGTAGCATCACTGAAGATGTTCTATTATTAGCTTTAACACCTCCAAGCTGGGTAAACATTTAAATTTACTGTAAACATGCACCTTCTATGGAAGCGCTGCACGAACGTTGGCTATGTCATGTAACTAAACTCTATTTCACGTTAATTTAAATACATTAACTCAAGTTAAAAAAAAAGTTTAGGCTACATATTTCTCAGGAGAGTATTCACAGAGCTAGATGAAACTGCTTTATACTTGTTTTCTTCCAACTTAGTCCTCTTGAAAGCTGTGACCTTAAAGGGCAGACGAAATGGAAGCGGAAGAGAAATGAAAAAAAAAAGATGCAGGCGGTGGCTGTTAATCAGAGCTCGTGATTATTTTTGCCAACAGTTTCTTTTAGAAATAAAAACAGCAAGCTGCCAAAAGAATGGAATGTAGTATAGTCAGGTGCGTCACCTCTGGTTAGCTTCTTAGCCAATGAGAGGTTCTCGAACCATAGCTGTCACACTGGACGAGCCTGTAGCGCATCTTTTTCTTGAGACGCCTCTTTGGTGCGATGGCTGAGATTTGTTGCACAATCGTTGAAAAGCTTGAACAACAAGTCCTACAGATAAAGAACCTCTACACAAATCTCTTGTCCTTACAACCTGTACGTCATTTTCTACCGAGGCCGTGATTTTAGTTCTATGCTTGCAGAATTTACTTGAATTCAGAGTTAGGAATCAGTATGCCGAGTGCTTGAGAATAAGCCCCAAAATCCCAGCTTCTGTATCAGCTCTTTCAGACATTTCTAAGCTGTATGGGAAACTTTAACTTTATATCTGTAGCAGATGACATCAAAAAGACGCACAATTGAAATGGAATTTTCTTTTCGCAGTAAACGTGCGGTCCTGGTTCTTCAGAACAAGTCAGGTTATGGCAATCAGCGTCGGAACTTCACCACGGAAGACGAGGCCTGGAAATCATTTTTGGAGAACCCTCTAACAGCTGCCACCAAAGCCATGATGAGCATAAATGGAGATGAGGACAGCGCTGCAGCTCTCGGCTTCCTCTATGACTACTATGAGGTGTCACAAAGCAAATTCTTAACCATTCAGGACTCGCCCAACTCACAGTTTAACCATGAGGGATTTGTTGCTAAACTTGTAGATTTCAACCATGTGATGCTCATTCTTAGTGTGCATGTACCATTAAACAACATCTGTTAGGCAGAGCTAATGTTATGTAATTGATCTAGCTGTCCATATAGGCAGGATGACCTGTGTTGTTGGATATGATGTGGTCATATGCTGAGCGGCTGTGTTTACCCTCACATGCAGGTGCCCAGGGACAAGAGAACAATACACCCACCCAAGACAGACTCACCAGTCTCTGATGTGGATCCAAACAAAAGGTAAGCAGCATACATGTCCTAATACCAGCCCCTCTTTAGAAAATGAAAATACATCAGAGGGCAATGACTTGAAAAGAAATGTCTTTTTCACATTTTGAACTTTTAGCTTTTTTGACCCGCACTAAATGAAAAAATCATTTCAGGAAGGAATTTTAATGCAGTGCAACACACTTATAACACAACATGGTTTTCTTTGTTTTTAGGCACCAGATCCAGAACAGACATCCCATAGTTCCCCACCAGGAAGCTGGCATGGAGAGCAGGATTCAAGTCCTCAAGGCTCCTGTCAATATTCTCCAGCTGACTCAGGACAAAAGGCCACTTTTCCCTTCACCAGGTCTGTCCGCATGCAGTAACTTAAAGAGTAAAGGCAGTTTAAGAAAAAAACGCTAAATTTACTCGTTTTCATTCATCCAGACACAACTGTCACAGTGTCCATCGCCACAATGCCAAACTACCCGCCTGTCAAGACAGAGGTGCCCAGCCATGGCTTCTCTGTGACCGTGCCAAACAACTGCGCCGAAACCGACGGCCATGTAGGCGTCTTCGACCGCCAGCTCACCCACAATACGGTCCAGTTCAGCCCCAGCACCCAGTCCCGCACGCCCCCCGACTCCACCTTCCCAGAGAGTTTCAAGGACGGTTCCCAGGAGGTGAGCGTTTCGATTCCCCCTCTTTCTAAACTCTAACACTCTCCCTGCCACCCCCACCTCTTCCTCCTCCTTTTTCCTCTCGTCTCTCAGATCTCTCCCATCACACAATGGAATATTCACCTGATCCCATGGAGCCAGCGGTGGGCTCAGCCTTCCCTGGTTTTATTTGAACATGCCAAAATAGTGGCCAGTATGTTATTATGCCATTGCATTGTCTCACCAACACAATAAAGTGCTGTACTTTTCTCTTACAATAGCCAAAGCCTTTTCTCTGTCCTCTTTCTCTTTTTAACCTGGAGGGGAATTACCTCAGTAACCCAACGAAACCCCTGCACAGGGACAGAGGGGTAGGGGGTGGTACCAGAGCCGATTTAAACAGGAAGCTAAACTAAAACTAAACTAAATGCAGACGAAGAACACAGCTCTTGTAAAATAAAGCAAGGGGAACTAAATTAAAAAACTGCCCCTTTATATAATTACATGATTTTATATGGTAAAATGGAAATAAATGAGATGTTTGATATTCTCGTCTCCGCTGTATTCTACACACTGTCCATATCTGTTCTCTGCATGTCCTGCAGGTGTTTTCCTTCCCAGGAGATCTCCAGTTACGCATGGCCATGACGCCCGAGGACTACACTCAGTTTGACACCGTGCCGGGGTAAGTCGTGCTGCCGCCGGCCCACCGCCACACCGTCATTCAGTCCCGAACACAAAACAGCAGAATGGCCTCATTCATCTCAGTCACAGGGGAAGACACCAGACTCCCGTCCATTTGGAAGACAAGAGGCAGCACACAGCAGTGCTGTTGTTGACAATATGCTGATATCTGCTCACTGCTCAGCCCCATCAGTGCTTACTTTTTCATAAACATGAAGAATGTGCATTGGTATTGAAGCATGTGTCTTTGTGTGAAAAGTGCATTTATTGTTTTGGTTTTTTTTGGTTATTGTTTTTTGCATTGACTGGATCTAGTCATCTTTTTTTGTCTGTATTTCAGGAATAATTTCGAGTACACTCTTGAAGCATCCAAGTCTCTGCGTCAGAAGACAGGCGACGGCACAATGACCTATCTCAACAAGGGCCAGTTTTACCCAATCACCCTCAAGGAGATCGATAACAAGGGCATGCAGCAACCCATCACTAAAGTCAGGGTAAGACCGAGGAAAAAGAAATTGACTTGAAATGCGAAAGGTTTCTGATCCTAATCTTGTGCAAATTCATATTATTATCTAAACAAGTGACGTGTTCATTGTGTCTGTTTGCTCCCATGTCAGAGTGTGGTGATGGTGGTGTTTGGAGAAGAGAAGTGCAGAGAGGACCAGCTGAAACACTGGAAGTACTGGCACTCTAGACAGCACACTGCCAAACAGCGCTGTCTTGACATTGGTACGATCCAAAACAGTTTTATGGCATTTTAAGTTATACATTTTATGTTGCTGTGTCAGAGGTTCATAAACAATGAGATATACGTTTGAGAAAGTAATTTTGTCAGCAAAGATGTCAGGATTTAGGTGGCTCAGAACACGCAGTTTTAACTTTTTATTTTCATGATTGTACTTTCATTAATAATGGAACAGCATGCTCATGACGTGCAGGCTGTTGTGTCGTGACTTGAAAACTATTGCATCATACACAGTTGAAAACCACATAGTAATATCCGTGTGCAGGATTACAGAAGCTGATTAGTTAGAAGATAGCAGGGTTTTAGAGGTTAGGCATAAAATGAGAGCTAACCTGATCGGCCAGAAAGGGATTTATATTTAAATGTAAGTCTTACAAAGCTCCATGTAAGCTTCCATTTATGTCCAAACAAGCTGAGATTTACGGTGATCCAGGTAATCTTGGGTCTGACTGTAAGACAGCAGAGCAGCATAAACTGTGTAGTGATCTGTTCTGGTAATGTGGGATGAATGCAACTCACACAAATCTCAGACTGACATTTTTATGTTCGTCTTGTGTAAATAACCACCAGCTAGATAAAAATATACTCATTTTGTGTTTGACTGAACTTTAGAAGTAATTTTGCCCCCACTTGTTTTGTTTTTACATAACTTGACTGCATAGATTAACTCAAAACTCATATTTGTTGCTCCAGCTGACTACAAGGAGAGCTTCAATACCATCGGCAACATTGAGGAGATTTCCTACAATGCCATTTCCTTCACCTGGGACACGAATGAGGAAGCAAAAGTAAGGACGATGAGAGAAACACTCACCTGACGAGGCAGATTTCCACTTACAGTAGATGAACTCTTTTCATGAAGGAACGCATTTTTCACATGAAAACATCATGAATGTTTGGCTTGCAGGGCCACTAGTTATCCAAGATTTTCACAGACTTCCATGTTTTACACATTTAAGACTTTAAGAAAGCAGTAGATGATGGGTGCTATATGTGTTTTGTTTTTTTGTTTTTTTTTGGCTAGGGGTGGGGATCAACCCCACAATTGCCTCCTTTTTCACTGTGATCCTCCAGGATTGCTGTAACAAACCATTCAGTCAACCTGTTTTAGTAAAGCTAAACATTTCAGTATGCAAAACAACAAAAAAGTCAGGAATGAGGCGCTTTCAGGATAACATTGGATAGTCGGCAAATAAAATCCGGTTCATCTGGTAGGAAAAGTGACAGGAAGGAGCAGCTCCTTTCTTCAGCGTGTGGAGTTTTCTTTGTTAACACTCATTAGGGATTTCTGGCACGTTCCCACTATTTCCCGCTGACATGGACGACTTGCAGGCCCGCAAACAGACAAAGCTACGGCTCATCTCCTGCACCTCCTGGTTGTCTGTAGCAAACACTTTAGATAAAGGTCACATGCACAGACCTCTCTTGCACACACCAGGATACGGGTCCAACTGTCTAGTGCCTCAAGGCCTGTGTTTAAAGGATGTTCATCCTTGTGTGTTTTCATTACGTCATCATGCACGAAAACACCCTGCCATCCCAGTGTTTGAGCATCTCATCAATAAGGTGTTAGATTACAGATAAAGATATGTCTGTAGGTGTGCATGGATGTATGTCTGAATTTTTTTACTTTAAGGGTAGGGGAGACTTTCAGACACCTTACTTTCAAATGGGCATATGGATAAGGTTGAATCCATGGATTTCTCATTAGGTTGTGATGGTTAAGGTGAAGTAAGGTGAGATGCACAAACATGATTGAGTGAGCAAGTGTGTGTATGTGTGGTTTAACCTCAGGGATACAATTACAATGGAGCATAACTGTTTTTGCGGTGTATTTGCAAAGCAAAGGGAAGTACATCCTATGTTTTCTTTGTTCATTCCCTTTAAACTCACCTTACTCTTCTTTTTTAAAGTATTGTTTTACCAAAGAGTAAAGCTCCAAATCTTTGCAACTTAAATTACAAAGAATGACAGCTTTTAAACATTTTAATCCTCAGTGGGAGCTCAATAATTAAATGGAAAAAATATATTTGAAGATTTTTCTTTTTGCTTTCTTCTGAGTAGAAATTAGTCCTATCAGCTAGCTCCTCCTGAATCCTCTGTGTTAGGAGTTTCCAGACCTTTTGTTATGATTACGTACTCTGTTGACACAATGAAAACCTGTTTTTAGTACAAGCACCAGGAGAACAAAGAAGCATAAAATGAACATGTCGTTACCAAAGTTGTCCAAAAGAGGGCGACACAGGACTAAACTGTGAGGCATCTGCCACTGAATGCCACTGAGGGCAAAGTGAATGTCAGATTAAAAACTACTCCAACAATTTATTTAAATTTCTCCAACTTTCCAGAGTTGAAGCTGCGCATCCAAACTGTGATGCTACTCCCTCATTTGTCCCGTCCTTCCCTATTTTCACCACAGATCTTCATCTCGGTCAATTGCCTGAGCACCGACTTCTCCTCTCAGAAAGGGGTGAAGGGTCTTCCGCTGAATCTGCAGATCGACACATACAGCTACAACAACCGCAGCAACAAACCCATCCACCGGGCCTACTGCCAGATCAAAGTGTTCTGCGACAAGGGAGCAGAGAGAAAAATCCGGGATGAGGAGAGGAAACAGTCTCGCCGGAAAGGGAAGGTGGCCGAGATCAACCCTGCCTTGGCCTGTAAGTCATGTATGTATGAATGAAAGTACTATAAAGCCTCGAGTTAATCTGACCCCATGATGAATGCAGTATAAATCTGAATCAGTTTCAACTTGTAAAGATCATTGCATCTAAACTCAAACCTGCTTTTTTCTTTTCGAACATGTCTTTAGAGTTGATGAAGTGCCTTTTTACCAATCCTTTCACCAAATAGTGTCTTGCACAACACCAAACGTTTAGCTTCACCCAAATTAACTGTTAGTTCAACAAAAACTGAACATATGAATGAAGGTCAAATAGATCCACTGAACACTACATGTGGAGCAACAAATAGCCAGTAGGTGGAGCTAGTGACAAGTCTAAACATGGTGGAAGGTCTGACAGTATCAACGCTTATTACAGTTAGAAGTAATGGAAACTAAAACCTAGCATTGAGTAAATATTTTAAGTGCCCATAAAATTGTGCATATTTTTGCTGTCTATGATAATTACAGTTTTATAGGTGGTGATGTACACAATTTATTTTTTTCTGCCACAAAAAATCCTTTAATGTAGGTTTGAAGATTTAGACTTTATCCCTTCTTTTCAAAATGTTTTGCCTTTTTTTCTTTTCGAACCTTTACAACTTACTAATCTAAATCTCACTGCCTGTTTCTCCCAGTTGTAGATGTGAAAGTACCCATCCTGCAGAAACGCAATGATGTGACCATCTTCAAAATGATGACCGAGCTGGAGATCCAGCCAGTCCTCTTCATCCCTGACATCCACTTTTCTTCCCTCCAGCGCCATGTAAGTGCATAGCTCCAGCCACAAATATCTAATACTGTTTAGACTAGCATGGAATAAACCTGTCTTCCACAGTATTCCCAAACATAAACAAGATTTTTTGCAACATTTGTTGAAATCTTAGGTGGTCCATAAACAGTTTGTTTTCCAGCCTCCGCCCACCAATCTGTTGGTTGGGTTAAGGTGACCTGCCTTGCTGCCAGTTGGCAGGGACAAAGAGTTCTGGTTTCAAGCTTTGATAGGAGTCCTACATACTTATGGCAGAGTTTCAGACTGCTTACTCACATGATGAATCATTCACCAGTTACTCAAAACAAACTGAGGGTGACGAACACCACTCCCGCACAAACGCCTTAATTCTTCTTTTCAGACGCTCAAGGCAAAAAGAGAGACAGATGAGCGCAGCTTTTTTGATTAACGGGTACTGTGTGTTGCAGAAAGGACATAGGTGTGGAAATGCAGATGTTCTGTGTTCAAGGACTGTGCATGCGTGCGGTTCGTCAAGTTTTTATCAGTTTTGAAGAGCAGCAGTGTGTCCTGTCTGTGTGTGGACTCTGAGCTTTGTTTCCAACGGCCAGAATGAACACTTCATATTGCACGTACAGGATGAGCATGACACATGGCTCTTACATGTGTGGGGAGGTGCACACCTGATCTGTGCACTTTCATCTTTTACACATTTAGGCATCCTGTGACATATTTGAGGAGAAGATGGGGTTTTCTGTTCTTTTGTTGGTGGGTTTTTTTTTTGTGTGTGTCCATTGAAAAAATTTGACTCCCCAAAACCTGTGACTGCCCCCTACTGGTTAAACTGTGTGCGGGCCTACCTGAGTGCAGATGTCACATAACCTTTTCTCCCTTTTTCATTAAGCTTTGCCACTGACTTGTCTGAGGGGAGGAGCAGCAGGCAGGTTATTTTGGGGGATGCTAATAACCCTGAACTTGACTGAGCAAGCAATCAGTTTCTGATAAACTTAGTTTACTAACTTTCCTCTCAGAATAGAAATCTGTTATCAGTGGTGTCTAATCGATGGTGTCCCTGACCAAAAGGCTCAAATCCAGGAGATTTTAAATCGAAAAGAAAAAGGGGTTGTTATAAGTATGCATTGATACTGTGATAATTTTTCCAGCAAAAAGAGCATCTAAGCATTTAACCTGATTTTTATGTTCTTATTGTAAATATCTGATTCATTGTGAATTTGGAGTCATTTGAAGCCATTTTCCATGTTTTTCTGTATTTTTTCAGGCAATTCGATGAATTTAGAATAAATATTTAAATTTAAACGATTGAAAATGATTGTAAGTTTTAGTCTAGATACATTTGAAATGCGTTGTTTTTTCATACAGAAATAAAACTAACATTCATACGATTTTTGATACCAGTTCTATACATTATCAAAGGCTATTATAAAGCAGAAAAAGAAACCCAATGCCCCAGACTTCCACTTCGCCATCTCTCCAGCACCACAGACTTTGCTCTGCATCTATTGTTTTCAGGTGACAGAGATAAAGGAAGAGTAAATGGGTCAACACAGGAAACCATTTGGACTTCGTTGTTTGCTTTGCCTTTGACCTAGTTGACTGGCATTGCCAAAGCTACATTGAGTTTAAACAGCCCTCTTTATATTGTTGAAGTGATACTTATTATATGTAAAAAAATTTATTAGTATTTGAAAAAAAATAAAATAAAAAAATAAATAAAAAAATAAAATATATATATACAGTATGTATATATATATATTTGTTTTGTTCCCAAGCTCTATTGAAGATGCCTTGGCTATC
>JBBDHI010000021.1:12492108-12507775 GCA_037177115.1 Craterocephalus stercusmuscarum | reverse complement strand
TTTACTTTATATAAACCATAAATTAATGATTTACATGTGAAAAGGAAGGATTTAAAAGCATGATATTTCCACTTTAAGTGGAGTCTTTGCAACGGCCAGCAGTATAGAAGTTGATGAATCATTCACCTCTCCTACCTCAGTAACCATTTGCCGTGTGAGTTTATGTCAGGGGTTAAAAGCTTTTTCAGTACACAATGATATTAGTTATGTCAATTATGGTCCCATTAAAACTGCAGAAGATAAAGCAGGGTATGCTTTAGGGCGGGGCTACCTTGTGATTGGCAAGTTCTCCGTCCAATCCTTATCTTGATTGTAAGGTCCAGTTTCAAAGATGAGTGGATAGTCAAACTGAAGGCAGCATGGTGGTTATTGCTATTATTTATACACATGTTTTAGCATTTTGGGCTGCTCTGGGCAGTGTGTAAATTACAAATATGGCCTGGGCACACTGTAACAGAGTAAAGAAAAGTATACTATCCCTTATCTCACTTTTTCACACTGCATTAAACTTCCTCCTTTGCAACAATTTACTTTGAGCTTCACCTGTGAGGATGTAGGATGATGTTGCACCAACGCAAATTCTTCAAAACCTGCACAAATGGAGCTGAGCAGTTATTAAGCAGTACGACTCACAATGACTTATGTCTTAAGTTAGATTTGTGTTCTCTCCCTGGCTTTGACGCCTACCTGTCTTTATTTTCTCACCATACAGTCCTGCTTTATGTGCGGAAAGAAACTGAGGAGGTGTTTGACGCCCTCATGCTGAAGAATCCCACACTGAAAGGCCTGGTGGAAGCTGTAAGTTGTCCTCACTGCACATGACTGGTGTTGGACTTTATGTTCCTGTTTCGTATTGGTGGTGTAAACTTTGCACGTAGCAGCTTGAGGCCCAGTCCTCTCTGCGTCTGAGCAGCTGGGGAAGGTTAAGTGAGCTGTGACAGGGACAGGAGTGGATTGTGTAAAGCCAGGAGGGGTGTTTTAAAGCACCACAGGGGGACGGTAAAGTAAAGTGAGGGGTAAAAGGTACTAGTAAAGGGGAGGGATGAGACAAATGTTTTTGAAGATAGGGATGGGAAGTGGGTGGAGAGAGAAAATGTTGGGACAAAAGGTCTAAAAGGTTGTTGAGTTTAATAAAAATAGAGCACAGAGGTCATGCACAGTGGTTAAGAAGAACAGTTGGGTTTGAGAGATATAAGGTATATCTGTTGACAGATTATGCTTAAGAGCTGATTATTCTTGTTTGTGTACTTGTTTTGCTTCATTTATGGGATCTGGCTAACTTCACTTGAGGGGTCTATCAAAAAGAACTATGTAAGGGGAAGAACTTGGTTTTAGGGTCAGGGCTCAATCTGAAGATAAAACTTTTAGCTTTGTTATGTAGGACTAGAAAGACGAGAATGTTTGCATGATAAGAATTTCACACTGACATGTTTTTTTTCTCAACCAGATTTCAGAGAAGTATGAGCTGCCTTTGGATAAGGTTGAGAAGGTCTACAAAAAGTGCAAGAAGGGGTAAGAGGCAGTCATTTAGATTGTCAGTTAAATATCAATATATAAAGTGCAGTGATATTTATTGCTGTGAGGTTGAGAGTATATTTGTCCATATTTCCAAAATGAAGTCCAAAGGTTTATTTGTTTTGTTTTTTACTTGAACATGATATAACCAGCCATTTCCATGTCAACAGTATTCTCGTCCACATGGATGACAACATCATCAAACACTACTCTAACGAAGACACCTTCCAGATCACCATGGAGGAGCTGGGTGGCATGTACAAACTCACCCTAACTGAGATCTAACTGGATGATCCTGACCCGGGGGTAGAGAAGAAATGAAGCCATCAGGTTTACACTTCTGGCTATGCAGTGATTATGGACTTGATCTGAAGCTTATCGCATCATCTTTATGCTATATATGTCGGTATCAAACAGTTCTTTTAAGTCCAATTTTTTAAAGCCAGAGCTCTTAATAGATAAAAATACTGGTTAGAGGTTTAAGCTAATGTGATTACCTGTACATTTTTTTCTTTGTGCATTATAATTAACGAGTGAGGATGTGCTCATTGTCAAGAATTGTTTGTGAGAATACGATCTGCACCTCAGTTATTAGTGCCTTCTTTTATACATATTGTTCAGGTTTGCAGAGCATTTGTAGAGCTGCTATACCTCATGCTATGCCAGCAGCAGTTTTTATTTTCTTTCTTAAATTCATGTTTTAATTTTAGTATGAAAACCCCCCCAAACATGATATTTTCCTTCATAAAGATATAGCTCTGATGGCTGCAGTCTGCAAAGATTGCTTGCACAGAAAAGATGGCAACAAATAGTTAATAGAGTCTCAGTGGTTCAGTGTATTACTTAAATGAGAAAAATAATTCTAATAAGGCAGTATTTGGAACATCACCAGAAGGTTTTGGTAGATTATTGTAAATTTCTTTTTTCGGTAGCATGTGGCAGCAGATTTTTTTTATGAATGACAATGCTTAAAATATGTTTGTTTCCTTAAAAAAGTTTGATTAAGAGCCTTTTGTAAGTATTACATAATTGTTACGGATACCATTGCAAATTCACAGCTACCCTTCCCCAGTAGAGCAGTTCTCTGAATGTTGATGAAATAGGTCAAATAAAATCTAGTGCAGCTTTTGCAAGCTGTCCTGGAAGTGCAATAATCTGTAGGCTCAGGAACATTCAGAATATCATTCACCTCTGTTGCCATTAATACAGTATAGAAGACATTCTGATTATTTTTTATGGAAATATTGTTTTATATATTAATTGAAAAAAATATCTCTATGGTTGCTCTTTTGTATCTCAGTACTTATTGTGTATATATTTATTAAAAGAATGGATGTGGGTCATTGCATATATAACCAGTTTTCTATTAATCTTAATTATATGTCTAATTCACTTTTATATGAAGTTATTCTAACATAACATGTAAAAGGACAGAAAGGTCAAATGTTTTGATTTCTTTTTTGTTTCTGTCTGCTTTCTTTTGTAAAGGAGTTTGTGCAAAAAGTACCAAATAAAAGGTCTTCAGTAGCTTCCAATTTGTAACAGGCTTGTTTCTTTTCAGGTTTGATATTTTTTTAAATGTTAAATTCTATCTTATAATGACTTAGGACAATACATAGATGTGTGGTTTGTTGAACAGCATTGATCATTTTAACTGACTGACTTTCCCGAAATGGGAAAGTGTGGCAGAAATGAGCTGTCTGTCCACAGGAGCAGATGTCTGGGCATCGATTTGAGGCCTGGAGACAGGAAATGGGTTGATAGGACAGACTGGTATAAAGAAAAAAAAAGATGGCCAGATTACAAATTTCCATATCTGTTTCATAACCAGTGGTTTTCAAATTATGCCAACATAAACAGAGCTATTAGCATGATAAGTATTACTATGTTGTGGAAAGAAAGAAATTCCCAATAGTCCAATATATACATGTAAACCAGTCAATACATTTATAGATGATCGACTGCAGAACTGGTGGGTAATTATCTAAATGTTAAAGTGTAAAGAAGTTTATTATTACAACTGAATGAAAAATGTGTACATGCTATTAATCAGAGTAAAAACAGATGGTGGTTTATGAAAGATGAAAACTGAGTTGGAAGCAACATAAATGTAATTTCTTATATTTATATCTTAAATTAAACGTAATATAAACGTGAAATATCTATTTAACTTATTAAATCAAATATTTTTTACATGAGTCGTCATTGTATACCTTTTACTTTTCCCTCAAAAAATGTCAATATCCAAACAATATCCAGAGGTTTTTTTCCAGTTAAGGGATGGTAAATTCAGTCTGAGAGGAACATATATGTTAAAACTCCAGCTGTGAGACTGAACTCTAAACTTCAGTGTCTCTAAGCTATGAAAAAGCTGCAGTAAAGATATGAAAACAATAGAAAGATAAATAGAATAGAATGATAAAGAATATGACTAAGAAAAAATCAATGAGACTTATTAAAAGCAATGTCCTGATTAATTTCTGTCGATATTTAATGTTTCTGCAGGAGATATGAATTTAACTTCATCCTAAACCCTTTTTTTCAAACTTTGAAATCGTTGTTTTTGTATTGAATATTTAATTATTTTTTTAAATGAATTTGAGAATTAAAGAAGAAAAACAAAATAAAACAAACTGAAACATTATGAAATGTATCAGATCATTGCATTATGTTATTATTTACAGCTTACACATCATCCATGTTTTTATAAATGAGTTTCTATGTTTCTCTTGTCAATATTCATTACAGTGACAGCTTAGCAATAAATCCATGTGGATCAGCAACAGAAATGGAGGTGAAATGAAAAATGGAGTAGTCACCAGAAAAAAAGATAACCTGTCAGTTGTTTGGATCAACTGGATTGGTGATATTTCACTGAGTTTTTTCTTGCTGTGCTGTAATTGTTAGTTTATTTATATTTTACAAAATGTTATAGAGATGTACATATATTTATGAGAACATCTATAGTGTATAAATTACTTGATCATTCAATTATTTATTTATTACTGTTGGTTTAACATCAAGAAAAGTGATTTTCCCTTATACAAAACATGGTTTGTTCTTAAATCTTATTTTGATTGTAAACTCTTTCTCTCTGACTGCATGATAAAGACACAAAAGTAAGTCCGCGAGACAGTCTTCAGGTGAGGTAGAGTGACGTAGAGAGAGGGCGAGTTAGTTAGAATTTAACCAACAAGCCACGTCACGGTTGTAACACTGCTGTGCCATCAAGTCTCATCGGCCATCTGCTCTCTTATAACTCCATCATTAACTCCTACACTCTCACTTTTCTTCCTTTTTATGTCCATATTGACGGGCATAGTAGGTTTCAGGGGACAGTTTCTGTCCCACAATATCAGAAAAAAACTTTTTTGTATCTTGTTTTCTAAATATATTCCAATTGATTGGGTTCAGAAGTTGAAAGATTTCAAGAATGTCTGCACCCAAGATTCTCATGCGACATTTCATTTTACTGATATCAGTTTTAAAAAGTCCTTGCACTTTTTCACAATATACAGTATCTTTAAAAATAAGAAATAAAACAAATGTGAAACACCATTTATTATCATCAACGGTAAGTTCATAAATGTTTGGACATTTATAATTCCAAAAACAAATCTCTCATTTGGTAAATTATTTGCATTATGTTAGAGCATTTTAGAAACCAATTTGCCAACAGACTTGAGGACTTGACAAACTTTTGCTCTGTTGAAACAATTTTTTTCATTCATTCATTTTCTTGGAAAAGAAAACAATGTTGTTGTTGTTGTTTTTTTACAGCTTCATGTCATGATCTGGCCCTGGCTGCTGTGTTGGTTTTTCCATCTTTCAGACGTGAGGAGGAGCCAGCAAGCTCCCTCTTCTGGACAGAATAGAAGTTTTTCTGTTTTTCAGCATGATGCACCTTTCTTCCATCTTCTTCTTCTCTGGCTGTAAAGAGATCAGCTTCAGACTTTGCCCTCTGCCAGATCATCAGTTCCCTTGTTGTCTTCCTGGATCCTCTGTGCTTTTCCTGGAATTGCTCTATCATTGCCATAAGCCTGCTTACAGTACCATCATCCTATCCTTGTTTACTCCTTACCTCCCTATCTTCAGGTAAGATTCTCAATCAGTTTCCATTTTCACTCTACAACTTTTCCTGCTTCCTTCATTTGTGGAAGCTAACTTTTGCCTCTAATCTCAGTGATGCCATCTGGCATATCCTCAGTTCCCACCTCACCAAAATAAAAGCTGTGACTTTGAATTTCCGCTTGGTTGGATTTGCTCCTATCTCTGTTGTTATTTCGTGGCCTTGTGTTTTCATTTTTAAAAGCACAAACTACCCTAAGTCACAGTATCAGGGTACTGCCCCTTTTGGCAGCGCAGCACTATAACAGGTATGCAGAACAAACAAAGAAAATGCAGAAGCACGTTCATCTGGTGATAAAAAAGTGTTTTATTGGCATAATAGTCTGAGCACTCCATGCTCATAAGGTCATGCTCATCATTCCCACAACTCAGTTCTAGTGCACTTTACAGTTGGAGAAAATATGTTGTACAAGTGCTGTATACTCATTTCTAAGTTCTAAGTTCTAAGAAACACTGTATTTCATGTCATCCTTGACTCTTGAGATAACTTTTAGATCTTCAGTTTATCGAAAATTACCTTAATTAAGTAGCTACCTTATTAATACCACATCGTATAGGCTATAAAGTGGTATCAACATTATTTCTTTTAATACAAATCTTAATTAAATCATAATGTAGTAAAAGATTTTCATCTGTCACAAGTAAAAGAAAAAGTCTAAGTCAATATTTTATATCAAATTTGTAAAAAAAAACAACAACTTCATGGTCAAACAAAGTTAACAAATTAGTCAGTAGATATTGTGATTAAGAGAGCCGTGTCTAACTTATCTAAATCACATCCCTAAATACATTCCCTGAACAAACTCTAAAGTTAACAAGTTTATGATGACTGGAACTGCATGTGCTAAAGTGTCAAAGTGCTGCAAAAAGAAATGTGGTTTTTAAAAAAGAAAAAAACACATTTTGCTACAGAGACAGCCAGACAAGATATCATTCAAAGTTTTTGCCATTTATGGATGTCATTGAGCCTCAATCATTAGGCCTTACACATCGTCCAACCATCTGCAAGGAAGCTCCTCTGGGAAACCGGCAAACCTGCCTCCTGTTCCTCATGTTGCCAGGACAACAGACAGCGAGCTTGCAGCACACAAGTCAGTCTCTCATAGCAACAGATTGGCTTTAGTATCCCTCTCTGACCAATCAGAAGCTACATGCTTGAAGAGAAATCCCTGTTGTTGCTCCATGCTGGTGTGTAGGAGGCGAGGGGGTGGAGTCACATGTTGTGTGGTACAAAAAGCATCATTCAGTGCAGCACTGACTCTCTGAGACAGATTGTACTACAGGTCATCTGTGGTTTATTGTTGAAAAGACACACACGAGCAATTTTATCAGGCGAAGGAAACAAAGCAGTGGTGGAGCCATAGCATGGCATTTTGCCATTATATGAGTTCTTTCTTCTTTAATTATTTGGCTCACAAACTTTTCAGTCCTGTCAAACACTCTTTCTTTATTGAAAATCCATATACAGCATACATAAAACAAGCATGTTTAGACTGAAGTTATGGGGGGACAATATTTCCATAAATAAAATAGTGAACTTTACTGTTAGTTTTTAATTAGACATATAGGAAGCTTCTAATGCAGTTTCCTAAACCTAATGCATGAAAAAGCTGCAACCTCGTGTTGAAATCATGATTGGGTTTATGCTTTCAAGCCAGGTTCTTGCCATAAATTATGCTTTCTGGATGACAACTTTTCTTTTATAAAACCAAAATTAAGGTAATTATCAACAAATCAATTATCAACAAATGAATCATCTGTACAGTTGCATTACTCAGACATGTCTCATGGTGCAAAGTGTGTGTTTTTGGGCTCCGAAGACACTGGTTCCATGCGAATGAAGCACTGAAGTGATAAAAACTTAAGTGAATACACCGTAATTCATTCCTGTATGGACATGAACTTAACTAAAAACAGAATGGCTTTGAACAGTCAAAGCTTCAGTAACCCTGCTGGATGTGGTTTGTGTTGTGTGTGGTAAGGCCTTTTCTGAAAATTAAAATGACTTTTTAATCACAGCAAATGTTCACTATTAACAATTTAGCTGGCTCCTCTCATCTAAAGCCAAAGCGTTCATGATTAATGATTTCCAACAAAGATTTCACATTTGTCAGAAAAGATTTCTGCTTTATTTTCCCAAATGCAATATTTGCACTTACCACTATAAAAAACAGAATAAAGAGAAAAAAAATATTGGATTTGAAGACTAGGGGAAGAAAAGGTGATCAGGGATCGTTCTGTAAAGGTTTGCTATTTGTATACATGCTTTATTATCTGCAATCCTCTCACTCAGATGCCAGTTTACAGTGATGGGAGGGAGGGATTACTAATAGAGAATATTTTCCATAAGTTATTGTGCACTGATGTCATAGCAATTACCACTAAGCATTTGTTAATAAAATATGTTCAATAAACATTTCATGATTATGATAAAAAATAGAAGGGACTTTACATTTAGGCTATATATAAGTGTCAAGTGTAGCAGCATCTTCAGCACAAATGGGCAAAATGAAACCAGAATATGCACTGTATAAGAGCACACACATACAATAAGAGCTAAATTCTTATAATATAATATAATTCATTTGATATAATACACAAATAGCATACAATTTTAGCTAATGGGCTTCAAATGGCCTTAACTCTCGTGTCTATGGCTGACAGTGATGCTCTTGGGGTGTAATTGAGTCCCCAGAGATATATTTAACCTCTCTGAGGCAACTCCCCTTTTTCTGACTCCTGGAGTTCGTGAGCTGGGGGAGTTGACTGGACAGGGGTGGTGTGCGTGCAGGGGCCCAGATAGGGCAAGTGTAACCTTTCCTCCAGATTCCCTAACAAAGTTGAAGTGGGCTGCCCCATTTATATCACAAACAGCCTGCTGTACTTAAGCCTGACTGCTTGTCATGCCTGTGTGCAAACTGGTTTTCTTTGTAGCTCCTCCCTCATCTCCTCAATTCTTGCAAACAGCTGGCACTGAAACTGCATTGCCACAGCCCTCAATGCTCCCTGAGGTCATTCTGTGAGTCATACGGAGGTATGGCCTTCCTCAACAAACGGATGCTGCCA
The DNA here is from genome assembly GCA_037177115.1 of Craterocephalus stercusmuscarum. NCBI lineage: Eukaryota > Metazoa > Chordata > Actinopteri > Atheriniformes > Atherinidae > Craterocephalus > Craterocephalus stercusmuscarum. The sequence goes on along the minus strand of JBBDHI010000021.1, from coordinate 12,499,066 downwards.
GGGCTGGACTGACACACCTGCTACACACCCCATCTGCTCTAGACAAGCTAATAAACAAGTACTTAAACAATAAGGTAAAGTGTAATCCAAGTGCATATGTAAGAACAAAAAAGAGAAACACTTTGTGACTTTGTTCTTGTTGAAGTGGCACTTCCTGTTAATATCGTCATATTTCCTTGTTTCTTGGTCAGACTGAATAAAGTGAACATTGAAAGCATTAATTATCATCTGGTTTAATATTTGCTGCAACTTATGACAGGCTTTTTCTTTGTCCATGTACAGTAGGTGATGTAACAGTGTATGTAGGTCAAGACCAATCTGAAGTCTCTGACACATGCCTCTAGGAATGAGCTCAGAAAAATGACCATACAATAGGCCACATGAAGAACATACCAATACATAACATAGCACAATTTGCATCAAGAGCAAATGAAAAAAAAAGTTAAATTCAAATCCATTTATGCCACAAAATCATTTACACACTTTATTTTACTTAAAAGAGCAAACTGTCAAATGCACCCAATATTTTAGCAAACAAAATATAAAACTGATGTTTTGAGATTATAACCAGTCCCACAAATTCCTTTTTTATGATACAGGACAATACATGTCTACACTTAGAGGCATCCCGCACGTGAAAGCATGTGCATTTTAGCTACAATGGTATTGTGGCTGTAATAAAGGCGGGAGCAATAAATAAAATGGGAGCAGGATGATAGCTGAGCAGTCATTGATCTTCTTTGTGAGAAAAACTGCATAAACATCTTCAAAACAAATAAGACAAAAACCCGCGCTTTGTCTGGCACTAGTGTTGCATTCAGTGGATATTTGAAAAGTGGTACAAATGATAGTCCATTTTCATGACACAGCTTTAAAAAGAACGTTTCTTCGCATAGACTTTTCCATGATCTTCGCGAAATTAAGTAGTCCATCTCGGGAATATAGGCCATTTTTCTTGCAAGTATTTACATGTCTAATACCCTTAAATTTGCCGCCCCCCTCACAGCGTTGCTAAATACAGACATCATTACTCTTATTCACACTTTGTATGGCATATGTTATGTTACGCAAACTATTTATTGTACGTAACATAAAATACCCGTCGTCATTTAACAATTGGGTCATTTTGAAATTTATTCACACAGTCTTTGAACGCAACATAGACCGGGTCGACCTTTTGCCTAGTTAAGCGAGCGGCAGTTCATCGGGTTTACCCTGACATTGCTGACTCCCGTGGCCACGCCCATCGCCGGCCACGCACCCTATTTCCTCCAACCGTCCAGCGAGCACGCGTTGTTCACGCGCTCGCTGCTCTTCCATTGGTTACAGAGCAGCACACACTTGATTATGATTGGCTAAGTGTTGCCACCCGCCACTGCGTGTTGTGAGATTTGTTTTTCCTTTTTTTTCTTCCTCTCCCCCTCCTTTTCCCCTCCCCATGTTTTACTCACACAGCTGAGAGAAAAAGGGAGCCAGTTAGAGAAAGAAACCGCCTCAACCCTATCCCAGAACAGGCAGCCGCTCTGGCAACCGCTGTTTCTTTGTTTTACACAGGCTTTGACAACAAAAACGTGATATTTATATATTTTGTTCTTCAATGACATCGAGAAAATTTAAAGAGATTGAATCACATACGGTAAGACCATTTTGAAAAAAGTCAATTATATCTCGATAAACGTTTGTTATCGTTTTCTGTGCCGGGATGTTTACTTGTTTATTTGATGTGAGGTTTTAGTTCTCAAAAGTTAAATTCGGCGTTTAGGCTTAAAGTTTATTAGTTTCTTTTTAAGCCTCCAATTGTACCAACATAAGTCAATATTCAATAACTTTATTTATATAACGATGTAGTTTTAATGTTGTATGAAGAGGTATTGAATAAACAGTTTAAAATTATAATGCTGTTTACATAAAAAAAATAAAGTTGTCAATGCGGATAATTTAATCGCTATGGTAGACATTTTATTGGGGAAAAGTTATAGAATTTATTTATTATAAAAATTAATAAAGTTTTAACTTTTTCCAAGGGTACTTCCTGATGCAAACCCGCTTTATGGGGATTTCACATGGCTCATCTCGCAGCACGTCACTGTTTAGTCTATATTTGGGAAGGGGAGGCGTCCTGGCTTTGGGCCAGAGGCAGTGCATGCTGGGCTGGGGTGTAGTCACCAACACCCCTCTCCCTCACTGGCAGCGTCATGCAGCTTGGCCCAGGAACCTAAGCTACGGGAACTGGGCTGATATAACTGGAGCTGTGCTGATATAACCCGCCCATTTCAAGTGAAACAAAGATGCTTTCCTTAATTAATCATATCTGATGATTATACACTAAACTGTGCCTGAGTGTATAACTAAGTTTAAAACTACTTTCATAATCTGGTGATGTGGCAGTACAAAAGAACTCAAATTTTCCTGTTCTTTTCTCTTTTTTTGGGTTCCTCTTAGACTGAACATATGGATCAGTGTGGGTCTTGCGTGAAGAGAAGAAGGCATGACAGCGAGCAGTCTGTCTCTAGTGGGACCGGCAGCTGTTCCTCTGGCTTGGAGTACACTGATCTAGAGGCAGCTGAAGCTCTGGTGTGTATGAGCTCTTGGGGCCAGACGATCTTCCTCAGCAGCCACAAGCCAAACCCCTGCAAGCCAAGACCCCTCACCCCAGCTTCAGACTCCTGCGACTCTCTCCTACCACCAGAGCCTCCAGAACCACCAAGGGACTTTGTATCCCTCTCCTCACTGGTAAGACATGATCATACAGTGATAGCATACATCACTGCCTCATAAAACCACAAAGATTACACGTATTTGATTAGTAAACATTTCTGACAGACAAGGTTTTCGTGACCTCCTGGGTCTGGGTTTATGATATGAGATTGAAGCAGATGAGAGGTGTGCAGCAAGAAAAGCCTTGATACTGTAAGGTGGTTGACCTTCAGATGGAGTGCTTTCTTGCAGGTGCAGGCTCATAAAAATCAGTGTTTATAGCTCACCAACCGGGAGACTTATCTCTGCAAACATGGGGCGTTTTATGGCCGCGGTACTGGGATTACGCTAATTATTCAACCATCTCTTTGCAGTGCATGACTCCACCTCACAGTCCCAGTTTTGTCGAAACCACATCGAGTTCTACGGTTCAGCCGAGCTCCAGTCAGCGCTGTGGATCTGGGACCCGTCAACCAGTGCTGGCACCAGTTGCTGAGAAGTCCCCCTCCCTTGCTTCACCGCCACAGCCCTGTAGAGCCATGGCGACCAGCGTCATCCGCCACACCGCAGACAGAACCTTCTGCCAACAGCACATTCCAGTGGCCCCCAGTCCAGAGAAAACTATAGTCCCAGTAGCTGATACAATGCTCCGCCAGCAGCAGCAGGAATGTATTACAAACGCAGAGCAGATGACTACGCCTCCATCGCCCCCTGCGTTTCTTAAACCCTCAGAGAGAGAGCGGTCGGAGAGTCCCTTAAAACCTTGTTTGGACAGTGTCTCCACCCCCATCCCTGTCAACACTCAACCACAAATTAGCCCACCCAGTCCCAGTGTTTCCACAACCCTGTCCCCTCCTCCAGTCACCAGCCCTCAAATCATCTGCCAGATGTTCCCCATCAGCAGCCAATCAGGTATAATCTCAGCCTTCATCCCTGGTGCGGTTCAGGCCTCCGGGACTGGAATTCGGACTGCTACCGCACCCATCCTCCCTCAGCGTACCTCAGCCAGCACCGCCACTGTCCAGCAGTCCCTTATTGTGGGCTCAGCAGTGCCCCAGGGAACAGTGATGCTGGTCCTCCCCCAGTCCACGGTCTCTCAGGCCCCTCAGTGTCCTCAAACTGTCATGACCCTGGGGAACACTAAGCTGCTCCCCCTCGCCCCTGCTCCAGTGTATGTGCCTGCAGGGTCCGGTGGCAACACAACAGCCGCGAAGATGGATTTTTCCCGCAGGAGGAACTATGTCTGCAACTTTCCAGGCTGCAGAAAGACTTACTTCAAGAGTTCACACCTCAAGGCTCACCTGCGAACCCACACAGGTGAGGCTTTTAACGAAGATGTTTAACGGTTGTGCATCCTTTTTGCTAAACACTCCTTCCCCGGCCATGTTATTCTTGATGACAAGACCGTTACCTCATTGTTTGTGTCTGGAGTGACCTGTTCACTTTTTATGACCACAGTGTGACTCACTTATTTTTCCCGGTTTTTTCCTGGTTTTCCCTCCCTTTAGGCGAGAAGCCCTTCAGCTGCAGCTGGGACGGCTGTGATAAGAGGTTCGCCCGCTCTGACGAACTCTCCCGGCACCGGCGCACACACACCGGGGAGAAGAAATTCGTATGTCCCGTGTGTGACCGGCGCTTCATGCGCAGCGATCATCTCACCAAGCACGCCCGCCGCCACATGACCACAAAGAAGATTCCCTCTTGGCAGGCTGATGTTCGCAGTCTGAGCAAAATGGCCGCCAGCAAAACTCTTTCCTCTAAACCTGGCATTGCCACACTGAGCATGCTAGTACCTGCTGGCTCAAATTAGATGATGAACAACTACGATCTTATCCACTCCCAACATACCAGAGGGACGACGGGAGCAGCCAGGCACATTCGGCTGCTCCTCTCTCGCTCATGGGAAGAAAAGACAAACCATGCACTGGACTCTTCCTGCTCTACTGCTCATTTGTACATCGATTTTCTTTAAAAAGATTCTTAGTTTACTTTGGTATTATTTGAAAACATGGATGCACTCTTGCCAAAGCCTTTGTAAAAAATAGTTCGTCTTAGACATTTCACTTTGTCCGGCTCTCTTACGGAACTTTTTCTTTGTGCCGATACTGATGTATTTGTGAATGTATTGTAGTATAAAATCCATTCATGCCACATTTTAGAGGAATAAAATTTACGCAATGTAAATATGAATATTAATCTTCACTACTATGATTATACCTTGATTATATCTTCCTGTCTGAATTTTCATATTATTTAATATTATATTTGTTATAAAAAGAAGATCCTTGAGTGTGTGTTTCTTTGTGCGTTGTGTGTTATTACCAATATCTAATCCAAGGGAAAGTAGGATCAGGGAACAGTCAGCACTCTTTCCTGGCCGGGTGATGCAGTGAGTGGTGTGCGTGCCCACCACATCCTGTGTACGTCTCACAGCGACTCCCCCACCATCATTGCCTTCTTTGGTCAGCTGAAACTTACTCATGTTCACCCAAATGTGCTTACTAGCTTTTGGGGAGCTTCCTGTTGTGAATGTTCCCTTTTTTGTGTGTGTGCGTGTTCATAAAAGCTCTTTTGGCAGATTATCCAGAACACAGCGTCCTCTTCATTATCTCAGAGCCAGAATGCTTGATGAGTCAGAAAAAACAAGATCCTTGCCCTTTATTGGAGTTCATTAACGGATCATTTGAGGGCTTTCGGATGTGTCAGGAAGGAAGGAGGAAATGTAGGGGCTATGAGTGGTGTAACTGACCACTAAGTGTTCAGTTATAATGTTTCAATCAGGGTACAATCTTTTTTCAAACTCTGTATTTAATGAGTTGTGGTGACAAAAATCCAAGCTAATGCATGAACTAAGCTAGAAGCACCAACAGAGCACAGGCCAAGCCACTGTAAAGTTTTTTCAACGATTGTAGGGATTATTTCTTAGTTAGAATGGCAAAAATCAACTCCTCATAGTACAGAATCATTTTAAAAATCCTGGATCCAGATCACCCCGAAAATCACACTTGTTACTTATTCCTTATGGACTATTAAACATTTTCTGATACCCTTTAAGCATCTCTCCCGGTTACACGAACTCAGAGATTCATAAGCAGTGGTCTCATACCCAGTAACAGCATGCTGCCTCCAATCACGTAGTGAGGAATATGAACTGTTGGAGGTGCGACCAATCACCGCCTTCCTTCACACACCCGCCCATTTGCCTTACTGACCGACTTACTCGCTGGCCGCGTGCCACCTGAGTTGTGGTTTCCAGCGACATCTACTGGTGTGAACATGTTTCAATAATGGCGAAAATACTGTCAAAGAGATGTTGAAAATATCCACTTCTTATTATTATTCTTATCTAGACTTCATCACTGCTGCTTGTCCAAATACTTAAGTTGATCCCAAACACTGCAGCTGACTAGCACAGCCCATCGAAATGCACATTTTTAGCATTACTTCACTGGCTCCTGGCAAAACTGAGAGAATAGTGAATAAAATCCTTATTACTTCTAAAGCACTTTATGATACTGTCCTATCTAATAATAGTCCCAATGTTCCATAACAGCCACGACAAAATCTTCTTTCACAGAGTGCCGACCTCCTTGTGATTCCAAGAATTTTTAATGTTTTGCTTACTTTCTTTTAGTGTCTTATGTTTGTACAGTGTCCTCGGGTGCTTTGAAAAGGCGCTTTCTTTAAATAAAATGTATTATTATTATTATAAGAATTTGTAGGACTGGAAAAGAAGGTAGTTCTTTGTTACATATCTTTCCAGGTTTTCACAGTTATGACAGACATAATTCTTCATGTTTGGGGTAGTATTTCAGATTTCCTCTTTTAAAATAAGTAAATAAGTACATTTAATTAAAAATAAGGGCTGGGGGGTGGGGGGGAATACTTCTATGTCTGGTTTTATCTTTTTTTTTTTTTTAAAAAGCCTCTATTAAAATTATCATGTAAATCAAATCCTTAATAGTTGTTATTTATTATATATGTCCTGAGACGTGGAGAGCAACTCAACAAAATGAATTATCCCCTGCTTCCCAAAGTATATTCTGTAAATTGATCAGTTATTCTAACTCAACACATGAGATTACCTCCTCTTTTTCCTTATTCCTTATCATTATACAAACCAAATAATTATAAAAATGTTACTCTAAGTATCAGCATAAATATACAAAACATAACGTCTGATGTTTGTAAAAAGGGAGATATGATGGATATTATACTACTACTACTACTGGTACTACTACTACTACTACTACTACTACTA
>JBBDHI010000021.1:12449452-12462555 GCA_037177115.1 Craterocephalus stercusmuscarum | reverse complement strand
CTCAACAACAAAATAAACATCACAACATTTGACTAAGAAAAAAAAATTCAGAAAAAAATTTGTCCCTGAAAATTGGATGTTTTGTGAAATAATGTATCTGATATTTATATCCTTTTTTATTTTTCTTGTAAAATATTTCGACTTGGCCTATATTTTCTAGAATATTTGCTTGATTTCAAGCAATTTTTATTGATGCTTTTGATAATTTATCACTTTCAAGCCTGCTTGTAATTTTATGTTTTAGTGTATTTGAACACAGTAGGATACTAAAGCCTTCATGTTGAAATAAAACCACACATCTACAAAGACAAAGCGGTGATCTTAGAAACAGTATAGTTTCAGAGTAAATAACTTACCTATACACTGATATATCTTGCAGAAGATGGTATTCATCCACTTATTTGTCATTCTGGTTGAGACTTGAGAAGGCAATCTGAATGTGCTTGTAATACTTTTGGGTGTGATGATCTAGGTTTGTGGGGCTGGGCATCTGGACGCAGTCGTCATGGTGAAGGATGTTTCGAAAAGTCAAGAAGCGCCACAGTAGCAGCAGCTCACAGAGCAGCGAAATCAGCACCAAGAGCAAGGTGCAACGACATGCACACACTCAGAGCTGTATTACCACGAAACCTCTCACTGATCTCTAATTTGGCTTTTGTCTCTGTATAGTCCGTTGACTCCAGTTTGGGAGGACTCTCCAGATCGAGCACTGTTGCCAGTCTCGACACAGATTCCACCAAGAGCTCAGGTTGGCGTGACTTATTTAACTCTGCCGAACCTCAATGTATCCTGACATTTCTCTTCCATAAAGGATTGTTTTGTATTCTCCACTTCAGGAAACAGCACATCTGACACATGTGTTGAATTCCGGGTTAAGTATGTGGGCTCCATTGAGAACTTAGAGTTTGAGATGAGCAAGACCCTCCAGGAACCTCTGGACCTCATCAACTATATTGATGCAGCTCAGGTAAAATACTGGAGAGCATTTTAGCAGTAGTAAAAACTTCTAGAGGTTCTGGATCATTTCAGTAATTTACTGTTAATTTATTATCTAAATATTCCATTTCATTCACAGCAAGATGGAAAGCTGCCATTTGTTCCTGGAGACGAGGAGATGCTACTGGGTGTGTCAAAGTATGGAGTCAAAGTGGCCTCACTGGACCAGTGTGTGAGTAGAAAAGCACCTTGTTGAAGTTGAAAGTGAATGATTTATGAATTCAGCATCATTTAAGTCTTATATAGAGCAACATTGCAAATACACTGTAAACATTACATCTGATGTTTCATAAATTCTCACCATCTTCCCACATTTACTCATTAAATATGAGCAGATGCATCAAAATGTAGTGTGAGTGTAAATTAGTCTGTAAACCGATTTTTACATTGTATCCTCTGGACAGGACGTGCTGCATCGACACCCACTCTACTTGATCGTGCGGATGCTGTGTTACGATGACGGCCTGGGTGCAGGGAAGAACCTCCTGGCTCTGAAGACCACAGACACAAAACAGGAGGAGTGCAGCATCTGGGTGTACCAGTGTAGCAACTCAGTGAGTCTCAAACCAAAATGCTTATTAAATATTTAAGACAGAAATATATACACCATCTGTGTGGGATGATCTCCAGCATCACTCAGCACTGCTGCCATCTTGCTGTCTGTAATTTCTCTGAACAGGAGCAGGCTCAGTCCATCTGCAAGGTGCTGTCAGCTTCTTTTGACTGCGCTCTGACATCAGACAAGTCCTGAAGCCGGAGTAGCAGATTTCGGCTGAGATCTTTTAAGGAAGAAGGTGAAATAACTGCGACACCAACAATCATGCCTGCTGCCTTTCAGATGCAACATTTCCTCTGCGTTTTTAGTCTTTACTGGCAATTATGTGGAGGCCATTTTCATCCTTCCCGTCCTCTGATCATCCTCCTGTTGACACGGAGCCACTGTGAATTTGCCTTAATCGTTTCCATGGAATTTATTTCTTTAACTCAGTTGTCCGCTTGGTCTTTTTAATTAAAAAGTACAAAGAAAGTCCAGTAAGGAGGCAAATTGTTGTTTTTAAATGGTGGAACAGAGTTTATGTCTTTAAGCAGGGTAAGTTCAAATAATCTTATTTAATGTTAATTGTGGTACTAAATGGTAAATAATACAGCTTGTCTGTCCCCGTCAGTGTTTACTGTACAAGGCTATTAATAGGAAAGGTTAATGAGAGAAACTGCATGGTACAGATTTTAATGAAGAAACTACTCAAATCCTTTGTGCAGGTTTAGATTTTTTTGTTTGTTTCTGTGTGTTTTTGTTCTAACAGTATTGGTACAATAAGAGTCACTTTATGATTAGAAGGAATGTTACAAACTGCTTTTAACTGTGCCTCAAACCCTGCATTTTGTTTTCTGTTTTCCTTTTATTCCCAAGTTTTATTTTAATATGAACATAAATAACATTTACTGGTACCAAAGCCTTTTTGTCTCTTCTTTTTATTCTTTTGAAGTGATTGTGATTAAAGGTTCAGGTTCTTAAACATACTGATAATTAGAAGAGGTTGCTCTTTGCATTTGAACAAGTTCTGGGAAATAATTAGTTTTACAGTTGTGCTTCTTACTTGACTTCATCTTGTACAATAATCACCCAGGGCTTTCTGGTTCAGTTAAAAATATGTGACAACAAAGAAAATAAAATGATTTAACTATTTTTCTGATAAGAATCTTGTCGTTATTTTTTCTTGTCAAACATTGTGGCGCTAAGAATAAATACTAATAGGGGACATTTTTTCTATAGTATACAATGAGTCCACATGCTGAGATACTCTCCATCAGAGGGAGCTCTTGATGCAATAATGATCTTGATGCAATGACAATATCAGTCAAATGTATGGTTTGTTGCTAAAATACTGTAAAGAAGCTTTGAGCCGCCTCACATTTCGTTGTGTTGCTAGATAAAAACTGAGAATAGGTACAGCAATGAGCTCAGTCATGTAGATATAATGGGAAGAACTACATGTAAAGCAAAAACTGTTTTTTTTTTCTATTTAGCAAGTCAATATTTGGTTTGAAAAACTTTACTCTTAAATGAAGCCTTGTCCCTTTTAGAAAGGTTAACTTCTCACTTGTTCCAGTAATTTCAGGAATAGTTCTCCAGGCTCGTTAAAGGACTTCCCAAAGGTCTTGAGTGGATGTTTCCTGCTTTTTGTTCTGTTTTCTGCCTGCAGATGAGGAGGATTCATCAGTCCATAAAGCGTGTCGCCTCTTATTTTCAGTCCTGTTCCTGTGTAATTAGGCATATCACAGCCTTTTTCCTTGCGTCCCTTCCTGACTTCTCATCAGCCATGGATTCCTGGAATAAGTAAAGAGCAGACTGTTCAGCTGAAGGTCCAAGTTTGTTCCTGTGGGCTCTTCTCTTATTGCTTAAGGACATCCCTTTTTCTGTTCATTTGCTTCATGCAGTTTTTCGAGCCCATCATTTTTCCTTTTTATGTCATCCACATGAGCAGTTTCAACTAATCTTTTTGAAGGAAGGTGTGAACGTGGTGCTGAGATATGAGGCGGTGTGTTTTCTGCTAACAGCTCTTTGTAATCACCTTGTTAGTGTGAAACTATTTAGTGACTGTTAATGCCAAAAATAACTCTGTCATCTTTGGTTTTATTTTTGTAGATGTAACTAAAGAAATGGGAACAACTTGTGTGGAAATGAGTGGGAAAAGCAGGAAAAGCAAAGATATTCCTTGATAGACGTCCACAGAATCTACTGCTAAAATGTCTGTACTTTAAAAGTCTGCAAGGAAGTTGGTCTCCTCAGGAAGAAAAATATAGAAGAAATTAAGGCTGGATCAGAACTTTTGAGCGTAGTTCTTTTTTTGTTTAATAGATAAAAGATTAAACAGGTCCACCACAAAAAAACGTGGCCAGGAATGATTTCAAGGAAGGCGAACAGTTTATTATTAAGCTATTTTTACAGCCAAATCACACGTTTCTTAATGCAAAGGGGGTAAAAAAACGAAACAAGCCATGTATACTTTTCCATATTTTATTATTCCAGTTTAATTTTCCCATTTACTTGCACAAGAGTCAATGTAGTAATCCACAGACGGTTAATGAGAATGATTTCAGATCATTTTCCCAGTTGTGTGTGCACAAGCGCACCCTCACTCACAGGTCCAGCTGAGGTCATTCACTCATCACCACAGTGCATTTAAAGACATTTACTGCCCAGGTTTTCACTGCTCTCCTTTACATTTAAATATACACAAACAAAACCAAACTATTTACATACATAGACTATTAAATCCTCTGTTTCCAGTGAATTAATATTACACATTGTGAAGGGAGAGCATTTACACGCTTCTCTTCTTGTCATTCACAAATCCGTGGAAGGCTCTGATTTGAAGGTAAATGCCTCGATACAAACAATATGAACACAAAGGCAGTTGCTCTGCAACTAAAATGTTAATTCCTCTTTTTAATATTTTCCTTAAAAGCATCTTTCTACATCATAGAAGCACAAATTTGCTGACACGAGGCCTAAGCTGCAAGGACATTTCTTTCTCTGCCTGGTTGTGAAAGTGTCAGAGACCATCCTTCATTTAATTATTGAAAAAAAGAAAAAAAAAAAGGGATGTGGGGTATGAGGAAGCAACATCAGTCAAAGCTACAGTAACGTTTCATCACATTCATGTTCTCTACTTTCATTTGCGTCTTATTCTGTCCAGACAACACCAAGTCTCACAAACACACACTTCTAATTCCTGGAAGAAGACAGACAGCAGGTAGATTGAGCTGGCTGCTGCAGCTGCACACAGTGTCAGAAATGGCCTTAAAACAGATCAGAGGGAAGAATGAAAGTGTTTCTGTCAAATATGATCCACCCACGCTAAACTGATAAGAGGCCGAGAGTGCGTGGAAAAGCATTTGCAGAAGATGAATGATGGTAACTTCATTTTACACACACACACACCCAAAACAGAAAGAAAGTGGTTCTCTCCCACTTGTGATGAGTTGGAAGCTATTTTAATATGCAGCAACCCCCTTTCAGCAGCAGTCTGTCGCTGAATTGGGGACAAGGGGAGCGCTAAGTTGGGTGCAGCTTCCAGCATATTTCAGGGTTAATTCAGCACCATTAGAAAATCTTCCACCCAGGAGGCACTACTACAGATGTGGAAATCTGCACTGATAAGCAAACACATAGGAATCGCTCGTGCACAGATGTGGAATGTAAGCATGTTGACTAAAGTTCACATTTAGAGTTATTAGTACATTAAAATACATCATTGTCATCTCAGAATTGAAGAAGCCTGTACACTGCAGCTGAACAGAGAACAAAGGACATGAATACTGCGAACATGTGACTTTCTTAAGTCGTAACATAGATGAAGATGAGAAAAGTGCATTTATTGCCAAAGATCACTCACTACAATCACTGCTTTTGTTATTACAGTCTGTGTCAGTAACATAAACAGCAAGAATCAAAACCACGCGGCCCCGTGAGTCCCGACAACGCCCGCACAAAGCTGCAGCCACAACGATGGTAGTGGCAGGGGAAGACGAAGATGAAGATAAAGGTGGCAAAAAGTGGGACGATGACCGATGTTTCGATGTCTGACAGACAGATGGGTGAAAGAGGGTCCCACGACACTTCCTTTGACCCCCATGCAGCATTTCAGTCGGCGATGAAGTGTACGAATGTAACAGGGAAGGCGCCTCTTCTCATCGGGTCGCCTTCGATGTGGCCCAGCTGGGAAAAAAAGAGAGAGTTGCAACGTTAAAGTGGGATGAAGAAAAGTTTTGGGTGAAGAAACACTAAATCATGTGACCGCTTTTTATCGCATCAAGCCATCTAAAACACAAATACACATCTAGCAACACACACATAGGACAGAGTTTAAAAATAGTTTAGGAATGGACAGCCATTTTAATTCAGATGATCCAATATTGCTTCTTAAAATACCACATGTAATGTTTGAATGTGCACTTTGCATGTGGACGATGGCGATTTATAGGGGGTTTCCACTTGTGAACATCTGTAATCATTTCGCCCATACTGTTCCTCCTGGGTCTATCAATAGATTTTTCTTCATCAACCTAAATAGAAGCCAATAGAAGCCATATTCTTTTAATTCTCTTGTATCTATTTCCTTTTCAGGCATGTTTACTTTATGAATACCTGGAAGCAAACATAAAGGGGATTTTTTTTCAAGCAGTATTTGAACGTCGAGTGTTAAATGTGAACCCAAAGAATAATCAATCCACACATGTGCTCAACAGTTAAGAGATGATCTTTTTCATGAAATACTGCAAATCGTCAGACATGTATTTATTCATTACAGCCAAAAAATTCTATTTCAATTGATTTTGAAAATAGATCTAGCCTCTTTAGATGTTTATTTACATTTTTCTTTTCACATTTTATTCTGTAAAAAGGATACAATAGAAAAATTACTCTTACGACTTCTCCTGAAGGTCACACCTGTGCAGATGCAGCAGTCTAACTGGCTGTGGATTGTTCGGATAACTTTGAGGAGAGCGCATCTGCTGCTCTGGTCTTGAAATGAATGTAAGTGAATAAGCGCCAGAAACCTTTGATGATCTGACGTGCAAGCTTTAAGAGTGTTCAAACCTTTGCAGGATAATCTCACAACTGCTCAAAAAGAAAACAATCCACTTATCTTGCCTGAAATGTTTAAAAGTTGATTTACCTTGCGCCTTTATGCTTTTGATGCCGACACATTTACACGCAGCTGTAGGTGATGCAGTTCACAGAAGCGAGTGACCTCATCTAACCCACTTCAATAATCTGATCAGAATAAATCAAAATCAGGATTTTCTGAAAAAATATTTGAATCAAACTGAGGCTGATGACAACATCCATCCCTACTGGTTACCTACAGCTAAATACAGCGGAGAATTTAAGGGGAGGCTACGTCACAACAGTAACAGGTTCAAAATGACTTCTCTCTTTCCAATTACCTTGAAGGATAAAGACGACAAACGACTTTATCTCCATTTAAGTCATTTTAAACGTCATCTATACCTGAAAATGAAAAGCTGGGACATGTTTCTGCACCAAAAAATACGGGCTACAAATAAGCATAACTAACCACTAAAGGAAGGAAAATACAGATTAATATCAAGTGTCATGTCGGATGTAACCGAAACCACATTCACAGCACATAGTCGCTTTTCTTATTCTCAATTAAACACCCGTTAACAGCAGCCCGCGTTGCTCATAACTGGGCTGTATTTTAGATGTTTTAGAAGCAGAAAGAGTGATTTGAGTGCTGAATGCAGGGCAGAGAGGAGGCATTATGCGGACCTTGGGGGACTTTAGGTCCATGAAGGGACAGAAACAGACTAAATACGGTCATATCTGCAGGGGCGGCCCAGAGGACAACATGTTGCAGCTGGTCAGCGTTCACACAAGAGGCTCCACAGAGGAAGCAGCAGCAGGCGGAAAAAGCAAAGGAGGAGGTGGTGGTGGGGGGGAAACTGGCTAGAATGAGGTCATAGCGTTTTTGCTTTGAGCCACCATGGTTACCAAATACCCTGACATCTATGGTGAAGATTAGAGTAGACTTGAGTGATTTACTTGAACTGGGAATGTTCTGTGCTCTCATCTAAAAACAGATGCAAATGTAAAAAACAAAGGAAAAAAGAAAGCAGCATGCATACTGAGTGCAAAGTTTCAACGATACTCACCCACCACTCCTGGTCCTCCTCGCCATCCACCACGATCACCTCTCCCTCAAAGAAGGTCAGCTCATCTGGGTTGTCGGCTTCACAGTTATAGATGGCTTTCACTCGCTTTGGCCTTTGCTTCTGAGCCACACAGAAGAAGAAAAGGTGAGATCAGGTTCAGAAGTGATGGGGATATTAACTTTGCTTTCCCTCCTCGATGATACATTTTGGGCAAGTGTTATGTTTAGTGTGATCTTCCTTAATTATTATTGGCCTATGTTTTAAAAGATAATGCGCCAGTTATTTTATTTTCAATCTACATGAATAGAAATTACACCATTTTTTCATCAAATTTTAAAGCTTGTAAATTGCATGGAAATATTAGGACTTTGACTTTCAAAAAAAGATCTTCATAATGTTTTAAATTAATTTATTGACTATAAGACAACCCAGACCCGAGACAAAAAATCAGCCCCAGACCATGGTGCTCCCTCCTCCATGCCTTACAGCCAGAGGGCATTTTCCACATGCTACATTACTGCCGAAAATTTCACCTGTAATCTCACATGCTGACAGATGTTTTGTGGAAAAATCAAGATGTCTTTTGGAAGACATCCATTGGGACTATTTGCACTGAATGCTTTTATTAAAGATGATTTACATCAAAAGATTTGAGCTAAGAGTCTGTATGACTTAGATGACAGTAAAATACATTTTATGGATAATCCTGGGTATTCCAGAAAAATCTGCATCCCTGAGTTATTTTGTATCCCTAATTAAACTAATTTCTTCAGCTGAATTCTAATAAACTGAAACTGTTTTTGACCTGATCATAACAGATTTTTTATCAAATAACTAATGGATGAATAACAGCTGCAAACACTGGAAAATGAAACATCAAAAACAAAAACATTCATTATTCATGCTGTCATATAACACGTACATCACCGGCTGTCACTTGCAATTATCCTAAAATTCTTTAATGCAACAAACCATCCTCTTTTCCAACCAGAAGCAAAGCTAAACAGCTACTAAATGGAGAGAAGAGGCTCACGCCCAGAGCCCAGACTTGGGACTACAGGAAGGAAATTTATTGCACGAGAAGACAATGGAAACACTGAAACAACAGGGGAGGCAATTACACCAGTCACGAATCAGGGAATAAACTATTACTAGAAGAATAAGGAGCTTATTAATCAGTAGAGCTGAATGAATGAATAAGGAGATTATAATTATGGAGATAAGAAGAAGAATGAGCGACTCACAGGGTAGGTCTTCCTTGGCATTGGGGCTGGAGGCAGAGACTGACCCGTGGAGTTCTGGGGGCATCCTGGCACTTCCTTAGCTAGAACAAGAAAAGGAAACTACATCACAATGACAACAAAACTTTCCACGCTTCTGAAAAAGAAACAGGATTGTGACTGATAGTAAAACAACATGCATGTGACTTCCTGTTCACTGGAAAGTTTACTCACCTGCTCTTTCTCTTGATTCTGTTAGATTCATGAACCCGCGGTTAAAACTTTTATCATTGCTAGGGAAAAAAAAAAAGAAAAGGAAGGCAATCAACAATTTTTTTTCAGCAGAGTAAGAGTTGTATAAATACACTCTCTAAGGCTATACTGCGATACCAGACCTGTGGGAAACAGAAAGAATAACAGAGGAGGAGTGTTTTGGTTAATGCGGATCTCAGAAAGGGAGATAAAGAAGCTGCCAGACAGCTGCTTTGCATGAGAAAACAAACAACCCATTTAAAGATAGAAGCTCCAAACACCAAGATGCATGACACAAAGTTCCCGTGAATGTGTGGCGTTAGTCATGAATTTAGCGTTTCTGGTGCAGTTAATGAAGCGGGGAAGACAAAAGTGTGTTTTACTTTTGCAGATCTCTTGTCTGGAGGAAAAACGACAAAAGAAAGAAAGAGAAGCTTTATATGAAGTGTGTATATTCTTACCCAGCAGGAGATTTAGGAGGCCCTGATCTGGACCCCAGTGGACCCTGACCTGACTTGGACTGTATACTCAACGCCTCCATCTTCGCCGCAGGAGGAAGACCCAGACCTGCAAAACACATTGAAAGGTGCTTTCTTTTCTTCCTGAGTAAAATTTGTTTTTTTTGGACTATTTTTTATCAGAAATATTCCACCCTGTGTTTTTTATGTCAACACAACACCAAGCTTAAGATTCCAGTGCTTGGCATTTACAAGGACTAGAAGGCAACACATAACAATAAGATCCATCCGTTGAGGAGTAAAAGCAGGAACGCAGAAAAATAAATTCCAGTTTGATAGAAACTCTCTTATGAGAGCAACCTGTCCGAGAGTGTTGTCCCCACACATCAGCTTGAAAAGGGAAATTTAATCTTTAAAATTTTAAATTTAATTACCTCCAGTTGATGTGAGCCTCAATGGGGGGACAGGTGGGTGCATGTTTGGGGGGTCTGAGGACGACCTCTGTCGTCCAACCAAGTCTAAAGAACCTGGTTTCCAGCTGCTGGAGGCAGAAGACTGACCGATCCCTCCCAGAGAGCTAAACTGGACTACAGGAAACAGAAAGAACAGAATTAAAATGAGAAAACAGCGTTGTTGATCACAACATTAAATATGCTCACTGTGTTAGGTTGGTTTAAGTCATATTTATCAGATAGCTTTCAGTTTGTTAATGTAAATGATGAATATTCTTCACACACCAGAGTAAGTCATGGGGTTCCTCAGGATTCTGTACTGAGACCATTACTCGTTACACTGTACATGCTTCCCTTTGGTAATATAATCAGACAGCATGGTATGAATTCCCACTGCAATGTGGATTATACTAAGATCTACTTATCCATGAAGCCTGATGGAATCAATCTGTTTGACATTAAGACTTGGATGACTGAATTTCCTCCTTCTGAACTCAGCCAAGATGACGTTTTTGGTTCTAGAACTGAAAACCTAAGGACTAATGTGTCCAGCTAC
Organism: Craterocephalus stercusmuscarum; assembly: GCA_037177115.1. Classification (NCBI taxonomy): domain Eukaryota; kingdom Metazoa; phylum Chordata; class Actinopteri; order Atheriniformes; family Atherinidae; genus Craterocephalus; species Craterocephalus stercusmuscarum. Next base: position 12,451,937 of record JBBDHI010000021.1, on the reverse strand, counting down.
ATAAATACTCTGGATGGTATTAACATGGCCTCTAGCACTACAGTGAGGAACCTCTGTGTTATTTTCAACTTGGATTTGTCCTCTAACTCACATATTAAACAGGTTTCTAGGCTTCCTGTTAAATCCAGGATAGTTTAAACTCCTTCTCGCAAATGAAGCTCTCCACAGCCAAGCTCCAGTGTATATCCCAGATCTTATAGTTCCTTCCTTATGTACCCAACAGAGCACTTTGCTCTCAGACTGCAGGTCTACTTGTGGTTCCCAGAGTCTTTAAGAGCCGACTTGAAGGGGAGCCTTCAGGCATCATGCCCCTCTCTTATGGAAGCAGGGAATGGAGGATGCTTCCTCTGATAAGGTAAAGTTGTTTTTATCTAATGTAACTGAGTACACTAGTTAAGGAGGAGAGAGAGAAAGGGTACTGGTTGGTTGTTTCTCCTGCTTCGAAAGCTTCTTGTCTGACTCCAAAGTGACTTCCGTTGTGTTTAAACAGGTCAAAATGTCAGTCCGACATTTTGACCTGCAGAGTAAATGAGACTGTTCCTCGAGGGGATCCTCTACAAATATAACTTCCTCCACACAGGAAAGAGGCCAGTTTCAGGTCAGACAGGTTATCAGGGTTATCTGTACGCTGATAAACATCTTTTGATAAAGGCCTATAAACCTAAATATTCTCATAGACGACAACGAGATAAAGTCCATCTTTCTCTGCCCATTATGCACCGGATCTTACCCAAGTTCCTCGGGGGCAGAGGCGGAGCAGAGGTGGGGGTTGGTTGAGTGGAGCCCGTGTTGAGGATGGTGCCGTATGTCTCGTTGTTGACCAGGTTGGGGATGAAGGGGCGCTGTTTGTCCTTAGTGACGCCGGCAGCGTCCCGGCCCGCAGATCCCAGGCCGGACTGGAGGTGGGAGTTACTGCCGGGGGTGTAACAGCTGACCGGACGCTCGTCCCTCCGGTGAGGGCTCGGCTGCAGGGAAAGGTCAGAGTGCAGGCTACATGTAAGAGCATGAGGGCTGTGAGTTAATCATTATTTACAACATATAATATTTTAGTCCCATCCAGAACATTCCTGTAAAACAATCACAGTGATGCTCTAATGCTTGCAGCTCAATGCTGATGATGCATGCTCTCTGAGAGTCTGTATATTTCCTGCAGGACTTGCCCAAACACTACTGCAGAACTGGTAGAAAAATGGCTTCCTGTCCTCTTTTTTCAAAAGCTGGAACACTTACAACATTTGAACACAAACGTGTGAAAACCAGAACTTTACGGAAATATTTATCAGTTAATGGGAACCGCTGCAGAGTCAATATTATAGAGCTAAATAATCTACTCGCTCCTCATGTGTAGGTTCTATGTTGCATTTTCATTAATCTGTTAATACAAACACTCATAGAGAATATTTCCGATTATTTTAGACTTTTCTCTACAATCAGATCTCAATAAACTTTTTTTCTTTCATCATATTTCGTGGCCAAAATATGATGAGCACCTGCTGGTTTCTTTAAGTTTTTGAATATGTGAACAAAGTGTGACTAAACTGTGAGAAGCATCATCATGCATATTCAAAAAGGAGTGAGAGGAAGCAGTGCTTGTAGAATCTCCCCCGTTTTCCGTAAAATAAGATCACTTATTGCACAAGAATCCTCAAATACAACAAAAACAGGGAAAAAACGACAGTGTTGTGCCCAAAGATGCTTCAACATGTAGAGGCGTTGAGGATTACGTCGCTCATCTTTTGAAAAATGTAAACTTGCTTTTTAATCCTCATCTTCCCGTCTGTGTGTTTCCACTTTCTAACCTAAGCTTCCCGCGGTGTAATCACCGTCGCTCAGGCTCACCTTCTCATCCAGATCCTCGTCACTCTCATCCAGGTCTTCGTGCTGCAGGCGCCATTCATACTCGACATGAACGTGGGCGTTGAATTTTCCCGCCAGCGCCTGGTTCAGCTGGAAGCACATTACAAATCAATGTGAAAGAGAGTGACAGCTCTAATAGACTGAGGAAGCGATGCAGGAAGCCGGCAGGCATAAAGCAGGTGTAAACAGCCGAACTCACCAGCTCTTCACACTGTAGGTGCTTGAGCCTCCGGGCGATATCCAGCGGCGTCTCTCCGGCCTCATTAGCTGGAAGGAGAAACAAGAGAAACGTGTAATTACTGTTGTATTCACACACCACATGAGAATAAACACACAGCCCATTTTCTCTCCTTTTTCCACAGTGACATGAGCTACGTGTAATTAAACCGTTTCCCACACTGAGAAGCTCTCAGCTTCCTTTCTGCCCTCATTCTCTCACAATCTGTTATCTGGCTGTTGTGAGGAGTTCGGAGCGCCGCAAAAAAAAAATGTGTTGTGAGAAAAACGCGGCCGTGGTCTGTTTTTGAGAGCCACAAGTCTGGGAACTAAACCTGAAAGAGTAGAGGAGCAACGGCATAAAAGGCTGTCAGAGGAAAAGAAAAGTGCAAGGATGCATATTAAAAAAAAA
>JBBDHI010000021.1:12342916-12356146 GCA_037177115.1 Craterocephalus stercusmuscarum | reverse complement strand
TGGAGTGTGTTTACCTGACAATAAACCAAAAAACTCTGAGAATCCTTTGAGACAGAAAACACAAGTCTTGTCAAAACTTCCAGTAGCACGGATGACAGCAGTCACACTTCTGACATGGATAAGAGACCAAGACAAAGCAAAGGTCACGGTGTTAACTAACAAGCGGTAGTGGTAACTTTACATTAGTGAAAATAAAGACTTCCATGCTGCCTTAAACCCTCTATGTACGCTGCAGGAGAAAAGGAATACAGTTACACTAGTGTGGTATTATTTCATCAGAGCCGAAATGCAGTATGTGGAGGGTTTTTGTCATTGTCTGGATGTAAGCGTCTGTTAGGTGGGGAAGACGAAGTGTGTACATGTAAAAGAGACATAACCTTTATCATCAGCTGCCAATTTCAAACAGGCCTTAGGATCCTCAAGTTATTGTTTAATTTCTGTCTTTTTTAAAATATTTCTTCAAGAAGCGATTAAGTTGTACGTGTTTTGTATTTAGATGTTTGTGACACTATTTGAGATGCATTCTTCCTGCTTTTTTTTCTTTCCTGGAAGTAATTGACAAAACCGGACAAAGAGAACCAGAAAACTGAGATAAGCTAGCGTCCATCTCCAGCAGTGAAAAGGTTAAAAGAGGAATGCGAGGCAGTAGATTCTAGTTTATTTTGGTATTTTTTCATATCCACTGCTTCCTCTTTCATTTCTTTTTTGACAAACGTCTCATCACATAAACATGTTTAAAGGGAGTTCTTTCTTTCTTTCTCGCTTTCTTTCTTTCGACTTGGGGGTGGTTAGTTTGTCATATTCGTCACACAACAGGTTTCTCCTATTTAAATTAATTGCCTCTAAAGCAAGTCTCCAAAATTATTTCATTCTTTGCGAAGAAAAGACACAATTTAATTTCATGGAAATTAAATAATTGTACAGTTTTAATCTTAAATTATGCAATAGCAAGCAAAAGGTATGGTGGCCATAACTGTTGCATAAACAAATTCACATATTTGGGCTCCAAATTGTGTCCGTGTGCAAATTGCATTTGTCTGTGAGGAAATCTGATACAGTAGTTCATGTATGTGACATGCTATTGTAAAAACTTAAACAATTAGACCAGCTGTAATGGTAAATGGTCTTATTTCATATTGTGTGCACTTAATGTTAGACTAGGGTATTCTTCAGGGTGCATTTACTGTATGGTATAACAGACACTGGTTCCTCCTGTTGTTTTTGGTCCATAGCTCACCTTAAGCCTTTCAGATCATCCTGTTTACTCTTTATGACACATGGGTGTCCAAACAGCTGCCACTATGATATTTTTTTGCATCAGTTGGAAAAAGAAAAAAAAATCTGGAGCATAAAGGGTTTTCTCACGTTGTTTAAACAATGAAAAGATACATGTTTGTGTGTCTATTGAAGCGGGCATAATCTGGAGATGACAAACAGACATTATTGTTACGCTTTTGACGTTTTGCATTACTTTTTCTAAAAGAGAAAAAAATAAATTTATTTGGAATTTTTGTCATTGTTGAAGTAATTGCGACGCAGCAGCTCTGAAGTGTGGATCTCTTTTCATTTCTTTGCAAGACTTTCTAACATGTGCATAATCCTGCCATAACTGTGTGTGCTCACCAGTATTCATGTGATCCGTACATGTTGGTGTGATTTCATGTAAACTGTATTCGTAGCCAGGGCGGCCCACCTGAGAGAAAGGGATGTCATACAACAAACAGCGTTTATTGCACTGCATGGCCACCCAAACCAGCAGATCAATGCAAACTGCTCCATGTGTCCAAAGTGCCAAATCACAAATGGCGCGTTTTTGTTTCTGTGTGCGTGTGTGTGCCTGCGTGTGTGTGTTCGTGCATGTGTGTGCGCCTGTGTAACCTCATGGTTATTTTTGTGTCGGAAGGAAATTTATTGAAAGATTTGTATAACAATACATTAAAATTCTGATTTATGTGGCAAAATAAAGAGAAATTATTTTTAAACACTACTGTTATGTTTTGTAAATGTTGGCTTATTATTATTTATATTAAGTTGCATTGCCAAATCTTTTATTTCATGATGTGCTACATATTTTCTGTTGGTGAAAGATCTTGACTAAAGACAGGCCAGTTCAGCATTTTGACTCTTCTACTGCAAAGACATGTTATTGTGATGAATGCTGTGTGGTTTAGCATAATCTTTTCTGAATTTTCCTGTAAACTACACCATCTGGATGAGAGCAGATATTGCTCTATTGCTCTTATTCTACAGGACATTGCATGCATGGTTTAACGCCCCCCCAAAAAATTCAAGTTTTGATTGATCCGACCACACATTGCTTTGCTGCCTGGGGGTCCAAAAATCACGAGTATCCAGTTTTGACCTTCAGTCTTGTCTTGTTTGCACAGAAATCCTACATTCTCTGAATCTCTCTGTGATATTATCACGGTGGGGCCTTCAAAGGTTTTCCAATTATACCCTGTGGAACATAATTTTGACACTGATCCACAACTTTACTTCTCTGTTTATCTGAAATGCTCCAGTCATGCTACTGACCTGTTGTCAGTTCAGTTGCCCTAATTAATTGTCAAATGCTCCTCCAGTTGTTTTTGATTTGTACCAATTCTTTGGTTGCCTCTGTTCCAAGATGAGATGTGCAGCTCCTGCGATTCATTTCAAAATGAACAAATAATTTCCATGAAATGTTAACATCTCTCCATTTTAAATTTAAGTTATCAATAAAAGTAATTTTCATGTTCTATTGAATATGATATGGGATGATGAAATCTGTATATCATTACATTATGTTTTTATTGAGGCGTCAACTTTTGGGGGATTGCCTTTTTACTATAAAAAAAAGCCTTTACTGTTGAAGCTGGAGTTCACACACTTTTGTAATCTGATCAACTGGAACAGCATTTGTTGAACCTTTGTTAGTCTTTTTTTTTTTTTTTTGCAAACTGAATCTTTTTTAGTAACATTGCCACATGTTCCGCAGCTGTAACCAGCAACAGTGGGAGGAGGAGGAGCTTCATTGACATTTGTGTCGGAGCCTCTGTGCAGGTTACAGTTGCTTTCAGTTCAATACATTATGGCTTGAAAAAAATATATTTTTGACAGGATATTCCAGGTCCAAAACATTACACAAACAAGTACAGAACAGTCTAACCAAGGTAAGCCGAGCTTAGTTTTTGAAGTGTACTTGTTAATTCGCTTTTACAGGTGATAAAAGTGTGCGAACCTGTTGGAGAGCTAGCCACTCTGGGCTAACGTTAGCTGTTTAGCCATTTGGAGTTTGGTTAGCGTGTGTTGTTGTTCCCTTCTAAAAAAAGGAGAAATGACTTTGTTTGTATGATCTTTTGATATAAACATACCCAATGTATATATTTTCTTTACTCTGCCTGTTTAAGTTTGAAGCCTTGCTCTATATGCGAGGTCTATCATATATATCATGTAGATGTCCACCTTTATGACAACTTGAGGACTTAAATCCGTGCTATAACTCGCTGTGTATCTTGAAATAATTTAAAGTTAAAGACAGGAAGCAGCACAAAAACTTTAAATTTATGTACATTAGTTCATAACGTGTCTTGGCTCAACTTCCTCAGTTTTCGGAGTCAAACCGTGACACCTCAGACCTTTTAAAGGTACCCACTAAAACTCAATTTCCAGAAAAACTTATTTAAGTTTTCCAGGTAATCCCGTGGTTTTGAGCGGACACTGGTATGTCTTGTGGAAGTGAATCCTCAGCAGTTTCATGCCCACATGACTTTCCATAAAGAGCTGACTGGTTAAATTTAGAGATCCTATCCAGTGAACCCTGCTAAGTTTACTAGAATGTCTTCAGATAACAGCACAGCTGAGTATGACTTAATTTGTTTTGTTTTTTTAAAGATAATATCTAGGCCTCTCTGTTTGTACTTTACATAAATAGTGGACAAATCTGACTCAAGAGGAGACCTTCTGCCCATTATGAATTTAGTACTTGTCTTATTATTTATGTTTGAGGAAAAAGTGAATTTGGCTGTGATTATAATTGTTGTTGGAGATAAAATCAGTTATTTTCCCCAGAATAGTTAATTAAAAGGCAGACCATGTTTTCCTAAGAGGATTTATTTTTCCATTTTTGGCGACAAACAGTTAAAAATGTAAAATATAGAAATTGAATTCAAGATGAGACATTTAGCAGGTCCTCACATCTGACAAGCTTTAAACAGGGTGAGTTCAGACCCTTTCCATCGACTGACTGACTTGTTTGACTAAATTCTGTTTATTTTTAATCATGTCTATTTGATCCTGTTAACATATTTTTAAGGATTAGCCATTATTATTTGAGAGAAAATTAAAAAAGAAAAAAAGTGAACACCTTGTCATATGTAATCAGTCATTTAAACATAGTCATTCACCCAAATTTCAGCCAAATGATTATGTTTTGCAAATTTGTCCCATCTTAATTGCTTTCATCTTCAGTTTTTCTACATCAGTTGGAGTCAGAATATTGCAGGTCATAGATGGATAGTAAGTGGCATATGTCTATTGTGTGTGGAGGATATGGGCGTAGGCCTGCCCCCTCATCTAATATTCAGCTGTTAGTAAAAGGGGGGATGCTGAGCGTAAGCCAGCAGTGCTTGTTGATATCCTGTAGGACTGAGTAAAGAATCAGTATTAGTGTAGAACTGGCACATTTACAAGACTTTCCCCCCTACTCTAAGGTAAGGTTTTTTCTCTAAACATTTTTGTTCTGTTTCCAAGGACTGCATGATACAGCCTTGCCTCTTTTTAATAATATGTTTCAGAAGCTTTTTATAGTCATAAAAGTGTTTTTTTTTCTTGGTTTTCACAAGGAATGCACTTTGTTATAAGAAGTATACAAAAGGGTAACTGCATGCTATTGAACGGTGACAGAGAGCGAAGTGTTCGCTGTGCTATAATCATCCACCCTTTGTGCTGAGAGGCAGGGAGCCGATGAGGGTGTGTCAACAGGCTCATGTTGCTCTCAACATAAACAAAGGATTTTTTTTTTCATTTAGTTGACCCACAGTGATTTGGGAGAATAGAACAGGTGATGTTTTCTCAAAGAATTAGGTTTAAATTTAGAAAAACAAAACAATCATGCACTGTAGATAAGCATTGATTGGCTTTTCTGATTCTGTTTGAACTGCTGGGCCTTTGTACTGACAGCCCAGCAGCCATGTGACATTTAAGTGTTTATCGACCTGAGCCTGAGCAGCTTGTCTTGAGGATTATGATGAAATATTGAGCAGTCTGTTTGGTAGCTATTTTGTGATACCTATCACCAAGGCAACTTGCATGCAATAAATGCGGCTCATTAATTTTGTTTTACTCTGGCAGAAAGTAAGTCAGACCATGATGGAAGAGCTCAACTTAATTAATTATTAATGTCTTTTTTATTGATCAGCTGCATCCCTAATAGGGCAAAGGCAATTCCAACTGGTGCTCTCTTCTTGTATTATCATACATTAAATGTCAAAGGAAGCTTCTTTGGTGAAAATTCCTGCCACAACGTTAAACTAGTTAAAGCTAATAAAGTTAGAAAGAGAATAAGGTTTCTTGGTATTCTTCTTTACAGTGGCACAGTATTAATGCAGATGATGTCCCAAAAATATGTTATGTAAATTAACTTTTTCAGATCAATACAATCTGTGCAAAAAATAAGTGTGCAGGTCTCCAGCCACTGTACTTTTCCCATTGGTTGTGCAAAAGTTGTCTAGTTTCTGGCAGTGGAGGAGGGTAGAGCAGCGATGGGCCTTGATATAATTGGAGCACACAGTTGCTTGAACTTATTGTGAGGGTCATTGTTATATCAAAGAATCAAAGTTTAATGACTGTTGTCGGACCCCATTGGTATTTGATGACTTGGTTAACTATCTTGAGCCGAAGATTGTGATTTTTTTTTTTAGCCTCATTATACAGAGAAGCTGAATTTCAGTTCATGTTTTCAGCATGAGCAGACAGACTGAACAAAAGTGAAAAGGACTATGAGTCTCCATTAAGTTCTCGTCTAATGAGCGTGCTCAATGCCGCAAACTTACATACTCGTAAACAGCCAATTAGAAAACTGTAATTGCCACTGAAATACATGATAAATCTGCTTTAAAGTTTGAATATTTATTTGTTTACATGACACTACAACCCAGACTTTTCCCATTGTTAGTCAGGTTTTCGTTCACCTGCAATGAATCTACAGCAGTCTGTTGAAAAACAGAAAATCAAAAAACAAACTGTTATGGACATTCACTACAAGATGCTGAGAAATCAAGACTGTGAGAAGAGCATCCAGTACAAGAGTGTATTTTATGGTGTTTTATGTTATTTAATCTTTGCCATTCACAAAAATATTTCCCAATGTTCATCAGATCTCTTTTGAAACAAGCAAAAAACTAAATCTAGTGAACATATCAACTTTTTTCATGATTTTCAAGTATCTTTCTTCAATTTCTTATCCTTTTTAACCTTTCTCATTCTTTTCTTTGAAATGTGAATCAAAATATTCTTGGAAACCAAGCTAATGAGTGAGTCAGTGCTGTTGTTCATGGTCTGTCAGGATATATCTGACCACCATACATGTGATCTGCATCCTATTCTTGTTTGACCACACCCACCACCTGGTATGCAGCTCACATTTTGCACAACACACCTGTGGTCAGTCATACGCACAGACATGCAGTTGAGTTTATTAATTCACTGATGGACCATGGCAGCAGCGTCAACTAATTGGCTTGGTGGTCAGAAATGACAAATCGATGTATGTACTTAGTTTCAGTACAATCCATCAGAAAGAAAAACAGATTGCATTGTAGAGGGAGACGGCTGTATATGTGGCCACAAGCAGCAGATTAGTACAGCACTCAGCACTGTATCTCCATCAATAGGAAAGTCTAGGCTAAAGCATCCGGCTGGTAGGAATCTGGTTATTATGCAAAAGCGTTAAGGTCAACTGATGTTTTATGAATTGCAACACTGGATACAACCTGTCGACCTTTATTCTGAATAATAGTTTCTTTTTCCCCCTAAAACTTGACTGAAAACCTTTTTTGAGTTTTAATTGACTGAAACTAGCGTATAGAAATGACTAAAATGAGATTTAAACTGTTGTGCGTTTTTAATCTAAAAGGCTAAAACTAAGATTAAAATTAAGAAGGCAAAAAAATCCCAACAAAGACTGACACAGAGCAAGAGAATATTGACACAAACATAATAGAAAATACACAGAAAAAATAGCAGTAAGCCTACCTTTATAGATCACGCTAGTACAGTTCTCTCTGTATTATTATTTTTATGTCTCAGTATTTGTGACCCTTCTTCCAGTTTTGTTTGCGTATGGGTTAGCTTGTGTGTGAGAGTCCAAAGACTCATTACGCCATCATCACAGCCACATGTACCTTTCTGTTTTGTAACAGTGCTGGACATGTAGCTCCTCAGGCCAAAGAAATAATGTTACTGTAAAAATGCTCAACTGCTTTCCTCTTGTCTTACAGTGGTGTGCAGGGGATTAGCAGTCAGCTATGGATACCACTACCTCCTGGAAGATGACCTCTCTGGCTATCCAGAGTCTGTTCAGCTACTTGGAGGAGGAGAACCTGGCTGCCATCAAGGCTCATTTGGACAAGTTTAGAGATGTGGACAGCAGGAGTGATGTAAGTCAGCCACATCCCAACAAGCCTGCTGTTAGCTCAGGACAGTCAGGGAGGATTATGGAAGAATAAAAGGCTCTTGAAGACTGTGTTCTGTGGGAAAAGGGATTTTCGATTCAGAGCTGAAGTATTTATTAAAATGATTGACTCCTCTTGTACACAGGCTTTCATGTATAATTATCTTTGTAACTTTAATGTCTTTGGAGCAGATATTTTTTGTTGTTAACAGAAAAATAAACCATAAATTAAAGCTGTAAATCATGACCACTTGTAAAATGATAATAGAATGTGCAATAGTTTTTAACTCATCTTTTAATCTAATCATTAGAAAAGCTGAGTATTCAGGTTTTTTACAGTATTAAATCATGAGGTAATGTGTTATTATTCCTGGGTTTTCTCATTGGTTGAAATAAAAGTAACATAGTGAACTGGTTTGTTGATATGTAAGAAAAAATAATAATTTCAACTCATTGTCTGTGTCCTTTCAGAACGGACAAACTCCCCTGATGGTGGCGGCTGAACAGGGCAATCTGGAGATAGTGCAAGAGCTCATTAGGAGAGGTGCCAATGTTAACTTGGATGACGTTGTAAGTGTGCAAATGCACACATACACAGCACAATATCACACACTACTTTACATGCATCCAACTCAACACATGGAGGTGTACGGAGCCGAAGCACAGGTGAAAAACAATGTAACCACATCATCCGCTTAAGATTGACGACGCAATTGGAGTCCTTGATATTACATTTTGCGCTACTCACCACACTCTGGCCAAGTCCTCAGCTATTACAGTATGAGCCATAATGATGCTCTTTTGACTAAATGACAGGATCTACTCACTAGCCAACACCCTGTGTCATCTGAAGCCAGCCCCCAAACACGCACACACTCACGCATGTTAAGTATCTTCCCACTTAGCCACACACATGCATTGGCTCACACACCTCTTATTAACGTCTCACGTACATGTAACCTGCTATCACCCACTCAAACTTGTGCTTACTCTCTCAGAGTAAGAGGATACATTCTGTAGTCTGTCTGTCGTATTCTCACCTTCTCTTGTCAATGCAAAACCGTGTTCCCATGAGCATCTGGTATGACCAGCTGGTAGGTATGGTGGTTTGCCCGTTCCTGGGAATTGCTCTGACCGATGCTTTGTGAGCTAGCTGGACCTTAAGTCTGATGGAAGTCCGCAGAGTAACAGGTCGTCACTGTGTGCAGGACTGCTGGACAGCCCTGATTTCGGCAGCTAAGGAGGGACACATCGAGGTGGTGAGGGAACTGCTGGAGAATCATGCCAACTTGGAGCACAGAGACATGGTGAGAATAAAGAGCCTTACTGGAAAGATGATTTCACTTTAAAATCTGTGGTTGGCACTTTTCCTGTTCATGAAAAGCTGCGTTCTTATATGTGATAATCTAAAATTGGTTTGGTCTTATATGTTTAATACTAGCCTGTCTTAATGCCAGACCCAAATGTAACACAAATGTTCTTTAAGGTGGCATAAGTACCAGCGCTTAAATCTGCAGAACCAGCATGACTTCACAATTTACATTTGTTTTGAAAGGAGTGGTGCCTAAAAAGGCTCCAGTAAACAACATGCTGATCCTCCAGATTTACTGGAATCTTGATGGGTTTAGATTTCAGAAGTTTTATCTATGATGCCTTGTCTTTTGTTGCAACAGTCCTAGTTCTGGTTGAACAGGGTCATTCATTAGCTTGGAAATGGACACATGATTAAATTACTTATGTATGATGGCTCTTCTCTAATGGAAAACCCATTTACTGAGCTCTGCTTGCCTTGGTATTGGGTAGAATTGTGAGATAGTCATTTGATTCTGACTTGTCCGAGCCAGACAGCCATCTGTTATTAAACCATGATAAAAATATAATGATACAATGCATGTATTCCTTACAGAACATGAGGTAGTGGCTGAAAAGGCAGAAATATAGAAAAAAGAACCTGGTCACGATAAACAGCAGTCATTATTGTGTAATGTAGTCATTTAAAAAGAATTGTACTAGTTTTTAAAGGTTAAAAGGGTTTAAGGGGAATCGGGAAGTGAGATGACTCAGTGTAGTTCAGGTTGCACCGAAGCTACGCAGGACAGGTCACAGTCATCACACTTGGATTATGATAAACCACATTGTGTGCTATTGCTCACTCACTGGAAAGTGTGTCAGCCATCCATAAATAGCACATTTTCCGAACACAAAATCTACCTAAATTAGATCTAGTAAGCTTTAAATTCAATATTGTCGTTTCCCTTGTAATTTCTGATCAATTTTAACTAAAATGTCACTTTGTAAATATTTCATACAGTGTCTTGTGTATAGAGTTGTTTTCTTGTTCCTATAGGACATTTCCCCTTATCATTATTTTATTAAGCCATCATTAAATCCTAACTCATTCTTTCTGCACAGGGAGGATGGACTGCTCTTATGTGGGCAGCCTACAAAGGTCGGACAGATGTAGCCCAGCTGCTTTTGGATAAAGGCGCCAACCCTAACATCACTGGCCAGGTACTAAGAATGAAAGCCTAAAATCATGTCCAGAATTTTTCATTGGTCTTTTCTTAAGATGGAAGTGGAAATGTGATCATTACAATGATGTATTTATATATTTTTTTCACGGTAAAGCAATTTCACTGTTGTTCAATAAACTGTAAAATGTTTATCTCAAAAAAATGTTAGCATGAGCATAGCCTTTATCCTTATTCACTGTAGCTACTGTCCTCTCACCCAACAGTACAGTGTCTACCCAATCATCTGGGCAGCAGGTCGAGGCCATGCAGAGATTGTCCATCTTCTGCTGATGCATGGAGCCAAGGTCAACTGTTCAGACAAGGTAACTACCTGCTGGTTCATCTTTTATGATTGACTTGTTTTTAGTCATGCAGAGAAGCGTCTGTGTTGAGTGTATTGAGCTGAAATAACGCTTCCAACTTTTTAGAATGTATAATCATTTCTTTCTCAATTGTCACCTTCATTTTCTTTGTGAGCCAAATCTCTGCAAACATGAGCAAATGAACCATAATGCTCTGAGCGTATGTCCCAACTTAAATAAAAACAGCTCAGGTTCTTTTAAAGCTTGCAGTTTTTGTTTTAAATCCAGTCTTCCCTACTGTAGACGTCTCCGTTTGATGCTTGTTTCATATAACTATCACTTTAGTGTTGCATACTTTCATTGGTTTTGTCTTCTGCCTGTGTTGTAGGTGCATGTCTCTCTCTCATAACACGCCAAGCTTGGCATCTTCTCTTTCAGTACTCTGTCTGGTTAGGTGTACTCCTTCCGTCTCCTCTGAATCTCTGGTGTGTTGTCATGATTCAAAAACACTTCCTTTTCTTTCTTTACTTACGAAGCTTAGCAATCTCACCACTACCTCGGGGGAGTTTTTTTTTTTGTTTGTTTAGGGGATGCAGGACCTCCCTAATGTCTATTAAAGTCTGAGATTTCATGACAAAGCTCCAGTATGTCCTGTTGAACCATTTCCAAGTCTAGCATAGCTTGATCTGGTTGTTGTGTCTGTTAGCTCCTTGAATAGCTCTGTTGACTCGCCTTCTGCTACTCTTGTTTGTTCATTGGCTTCTTTCGTATTTTGTTTGGAATTCCTTGCTGTAAAAATGGTCCCACTTATCTTTGGATTTTAAGTTGGCAATAGACCCTCTTCCACCCATGTCTTGAATTAAATTTCTTTTCTTTTTTGTAGTATGGTACCACTCCATTGATCTGGGCAGCGAGGAAGGGCCATTATGACAGTGTGATGCACCTCCTGGCCAACGGTGCAGATGTGGACCAAGAAGGAGCTGTAAGTACATTTTTAGAGGAATTGAACACATCCAATGTTTTTAACATGTTTCTGCAATCTCTCTGCAGTCAGACTTCACGAGTATTGCTGCCACTTGGGGGGTAATCACTGAAATATTTTGGATGAACTGCTCTTTGTTTTGTTGGTGCCTTGCTCTGCATTGGCAATTAAAATGGACCAAAATCTTAGTGACAGAATGAAACTGTGAAATGATGAATTTATCCAGTGTATGTGTTGACTTACCTTTTCACCTGGACTCTTTGGTATGAACTGTCATTCCAATCTCATTTTCAACCAATTGACATTCAACCTTACTGTAGTGAAGTGTTACAAGCGTTAAAGGCTATCAGCTTCTTTGAGGAACTTATACCTGTCAGAAAAAAAACAAAAAACAAATCTCACATTCTGTGGGTCATTCATTGAAGTGTCAAGAAAAGCCACAAACATATTAATGAACAGAAATAATGAATAACTAATCGCCACAAAGACGAAGGCTTCTGCACTTACACAAGCCAACTGATGTGGTTGTTGCACATTTAACATCAATAATCAGATGGAAATATATCAGTAAATGTTTTTTTTGTTTGATTAAAAACTGAGAGTTTCCATCATAAATTGTCATGAGTTTCCAGTGTGTCCAGTAGATGGTGATGCAAATTAAAATGTTTATTCGATCACCATTATTAGTAATTTCATGTTAAGTATTGCCATTTGTGCATTTGAATAAAACCCACATCTTATTCATCCACTTTCTTGTTTTTTTAATTGCAGAACTCCATGACAGCTCTTATCGTGGCTGTAAAAGGTGGCTACACAGATGTTGTGAAGGAACTGCTGAAAAGGAACCCAAATGTTAACATGACGGACAAGGACGGCAACACAGCCCTCGCCATTGCTGCCAAGGAGGGGCACACCGAGATTGTGCAGGACTTGCTGGATGCTGGAACTTACGTTAATATTCCAGATAGGGTGAGGTGCAACGCCGTATCATACAGGATACATAAAATGAAGCATTATTCCAGTAAAATAAAAGTCACGTCTGTGTCCGATTTTCTCTTCTTTTTTGTGTTGTGTACTATTTCAGAGTGGGGAGACAATGCTGATAGGAGCAGTAAGAGGAGGTCATGTGGAGGTAGTCCGAGCTCTGCTGAACAAATACGCCGATGTTGACGTCAGGGGCCAGGTAGGCGCCCCATCCCACTGTCTTTGCTGCCTTATTGATGTTTAAAAGCAGGCAGGAGACCTTCTTGTCTTTCTTGTATGGAATCTCACACAGTCACTCAATACTGTTTACTTCTCTTTATTGCTTTTTGATAAATCAAACCCTAGTCTGTGGCAAATGTTAAATAAATAAGCCTTTACAGCTCAGGTAAAATACTACATGTTCTCAGGCTGCTATAAACAGTACAGATTAACACATCCCATTATCAGCTAACCCCACTTTGTCTATGTACTTTTTGAATATCTAATGTATTTAATATCTTCTTAAATAAAACAAACTTCCATTTATGTTTTCTTCATAAGGATGGAAAGACTGCCCTCTACTGGGCTGTGGAGAAAGGTAATGCCACCATGGTGAGAGACATCTTGCAGTGTAACCCTGATACGGAGAGCTGCACTAAGGTACATGCAGTCAGTTGTTCATGAGTAAAATTAAGTTTTTTGTTTCCCTTCTTGTATCTTAATATATGTCTCTTCCCTGTGTTATACTTAAAGGAGAATTTCGGTTTTTTTAAACCTGGGGTTTGTTGTCATCTATCCTCTCATACACGTGAGTGAGGA
>JBBDHI010000021.1:12328253-12338717 GCA_037177115.1 Craterocephalus stercusmuscarum | reverse complement strand
TATTAATGCAGTACAGTTTACAATACTATCTACGTATAAAGAGTTGATAATTGCAGAAACTCCATTCATTTTTTTGTGTCAGTGGTAGCTACTGTATAATTAAGGTGCTCTTGCATTGAGTTGTCCAATGCTAAATGTTAATTAGTCTTTAATGATTTTTTGAAAATGTTTTTTTTATATTTAAAGAGAATGAATGGGGAAGTGACAAGATAGATGTGGTCAGAAAAAGCAGCAGAGGAATTGGGATTGCCCAGATAATGCAGTTTTGCTTAAACTCCATACTCTTTTCTTTTTTAAAAATTGGATTTGCTCTTCTACTTCTTTAGGTGGATCCTGATAATCTGACTGTAAACGCAGTGCTAATTGCTATGGCCTGCGTGGTGGGCCTGTCCTTGCTGTTTAACTGTAAGACTTGGTGGCAAGTGGCTGATTCTATCCTTAACTCCCAGAGGAAACGCCTGCATGGCGCTGCCAACAACTTGCATAAGCTCAAGAGCGAAGGATTTATGAAGGTGGAATAATACACTTAACCAATTCTACTTAATCAGCTATGAATGGAGGGCTTTGACATCCTGTTGTCATAACTATTGGGACATTCCATTGGCTGATGAAGTTATAAAGTTGTACTTTCAATACAATAATTTTCCTTTAGTGGATAAACATTGAAAATTAAATTTCTTTGGGTCATTGTTTATAATGTTTTTCAACAGGTTCTAAAGCACGAAGTTGAGATGATGTCAAAAATGGCCAAAACTATTGATGGCTTTACCCAGAACCAGACGCGCATGGCTGTCATTATTGATGGTCTAGATGCTTGTGAACAGGACAAAGTGCTGCAGATGCTGGACACGGTGCGTGCTTACATGTACTTGAACGTGGCTAGTAAAATGTTCTTAACAACTTTGTCTTGGCTGGTAACTGGTTAATGGAGTAATTGAATTTTTTGACACCTGCAACTTAAGATAATTTAGAACCATGAGACGGAGAGTAAAGCAGCTGTCATTTGACCTTAGCTTAAATCAGGTCTGTGACCTGAGCTCTTAAAGCCCACACATCTCTGATGCAGCACACACACCTTGGTCTTCCCAGCTGCATCAGCTCACCTCCAACTTTAGATTCTTCCTCCCAGCTGCTGTAATATAATTTCTGTTAGCTAAATGTTATTATTTGGTGAAGTAATCCCAGAGAAGATGGCAACCTCCTGTGTCCTAATGCAATCTTCTAATCTCTGCAAGCACCTCCCAGTCACTCTGAAACCATCTTTTGTTTAGAATATTTCTAACAGCACTCTGAATCCCATTTTCATGTAGGTTACTTATTTGCTAGTTTTCAAATTGAATCATATTTTCCCCAGTCTGTGTACTTTTCCTCATAGTGCATTAAAGGTGCAGACATCATGAGATAGCGCTTTTATTGATGGTGCTTACCAGCTGCTTTAGGTAGGAGGCTCATTGTCCTGTGGGGTGAGCCTGAGGGTGCTGGCCAAGGGTTAACAAACCATGAATTCATGTAGCACAAATCAATGTCCTGTGACACTTGGACAATGTTCTTTAGTTAGCAGAGAGGAAATCCCCAGCCCCATGTGCTGCGGACAGTCAGCTCTCACAGCAGTCATTAAGTTTAAGCACTACAGCTGACTGTTGCCTCAAGCTGTTTGTTGTAGACTGATTAGATTGTGCAGTACACTTTTTTACATTAAAGTTGTAAACACTCCACAGAGAGTTGCTGTGCTCAATACTCAGTGTTTCATATAATTCAAGTAAATCCAGTCTATTTTCAAAACTTTCTCGCTGAAGTTAGTTAAGAACACATGCAATGCAGCATAGAAGAGAGTGAGAATTATTATTTGCATGTTACTTATGGTTTCTTTCTCATTTTAGGTGAGAGTTCTTTTCTCCAAGGGTCCTTTTATTTCCATCTTTGCTAGTGACCCCCATATTATCATCAAAGCCATCAACCAGAACCTTAATAGTGTGCTGAGAGACTCAAACATCAATGGGCATGACTACATGAGAAACATTGTCCACCTGCCAGTATTCCTCAACAGTAGAGGACTCAGCACAGCCAAAAAGCTGTGCATGGCTGCCCCAACCAATGGAGACACACTCCCTGCTGAAGGTATAAGATCTGACGTTTTCAAACTCATTGGTCAAGATGTGTTTTAAATATAATACTTTCATATGCTTTATTCCCTTTGTTTGTTTGTTTGTTTTAAAAAAAAGTGTCTTATCTTCTTCCTGCCTGTCTCCAGGATGGCATGAAGACATGGATCGGAAGTTGTCTCAGAACAGCCTGGCCCAAGACCAGGGCAAGTTTGGAAGCAAGAACACCCTAAACCGGAGGGTAAAGTCTCTACAAGTCAATGTTATTTCCATTGGCCAGTACAATCTTTGTTTTTTCTGTTGGGGTTTACATGCTCACACCAGTGGATCCTGGAAAC
The DNA here is from genome assembly GCA_037177115.1 of Craterocephalus stercusmuscarum. Lineage (NCBI taxonomy): Eukaryota > Metazoa > Chordata > Actinopteri > Atheriniformes > Atherinidae > Craterocephalus > Craterocephalus stercusmuscarum. The sequence continues at coordinate 12,336,277 of JBBDHI010000021.1, read as the reverse complement.
AGGGTAGTAATAGAATCAGAAATAAATGAGCAGCATTATAGTAATGTCTTTTAATTTAGATTTTACTATAGACCAGCGCACCCCAGTTTTTCTAGTCTAGTCATGTTCGCAAGGTGTATACAGGATGTTCAATCAAACAAAATAGAAATTCACTTTCTCACTTATTGATCAGAAAGGATTTGAGTTTGAGGAGAGAATATGATTTAGACTCCCCTCACTGCTTGCTCTTCTCTACCCCCTAACTGAAGGGAATATGAAACACACGCTTTGCATTGGCAGGCAGTGCAGGGGCCATAGGACAGAAGGGGACACACATAGATGAAAACAGAGAGGTGCTCGGTGTGTGGCCGAGGTTCCCGGTGTAATTGATGTAATGGCTGTTTATCCTTCCTGCTGTGTTGCCACAGCCTAATGACAAGGCCTAGCAGCAGTGGGTCTCTGTGACAAAACACTGGCACCAGGTCTGCTGGCAGGAGGCTAAGTGACTCTGCTGCTGTCGCTGATGCCTTCCTCCCTCCTGTGAGACCTTCCTACCCCCTTCCTTCCTATCTTCCAGCCTTGTTTGTTTGACATTTGTGTGTACCACGGAGTCATCCAGTATCCTCAATTACTGGTGTTTTGATATGGTGCACAATTAGTTTTTTTGTTGCTCGCTAGATCTTGGCAGGAAGACCCTTTTTCTTCAAGTGGAGATTAAAATGTGGGCTGAAGGGGAAAATGAATTAATGGCGCACTGTTTTCATTTAGCTTTTCAAGTTGTGAATAACACAAATATCTCTACATCTTATTTATATTAATTCCATGGAATTAAACTAATGATTTCAGATTGAAACTCAGCACATTTAAGCCTTTATGAACTCCAAAAAAAATTAACAAAATCATCTGATAATACCCAGAGGATTCTGTATTAGTCCATGTATATTGGAAAGTAAGCCACACAGGTTTATCTGTATGATTAGACATTTTCAGCTCTTACTGAGTGGTAGCCATATGTTCCATCTCTCTGAGAAAGAGGTCATGATACTGGTGTTACAACTTCAAAGTCAACCAGAAGCCTCGTGTTGGCTCATGACCATGACAGCTGTCTGATATCATCACAGATGTTCTCCTGTAGATCTGTGTCAATAGCTTGCCTGTGTGTAGTGACTCTTCAGCTATGGACAGTGGTTCTTTAGTAATTTCTATATATACTTAACCATTCAGACATGCACATTATGGAAGGGTAGTGTACATTAACACTCACTTGGATCCAATTTAGGGATTGAAGTACAAATCTTGGCTGAATTATCTTGACAGTTCTTGCTAGTGACCTGTTGTGCGATGTCACCAATATTCCAACTGAATTATTATTTGTTTTATGAGCTGAGTACTTCATAAAAGTGTAATCAGGTTGCCTATAAGTATACTGGGTGCAAGGGAGGTTAAGATTACGATACTTTGAAACTTCTATCTGATCCCCAATCTGACTCATTCCACAGTTTATTTAAGCTTGAAATGACATGGCCTGAGATCACATGGTGACCCTGAAATGTCTCATGATGCAGCATGTGGCTGTGAAAACACTTAAATCTTCTACAAGGGTCTTTGTTTTAGACTGTTAATTTAAAGGACTCATGACTTCTGTGTACACTGCATTGGTTTCCTGTGGCTCAATCGGGTTTGCATGTGAAATGAAACAATTCTTTATAGCTTTCTTTTACTGTCAAACCTTAATTATTCACATCTTTAGCATGCAATGCCAAATAAGAGGTGTCTTTGTTAGATGATACAAGTAGAGCCAAAAAGCTAATAAAACTGTGGAGATACATTAACCTTCTCAAACGGAAACATTTGAGTCCAGGCAGGAAAAGTTAATAACCTAATGTCGATTTCTCTTTTCAGGACACATACCGCCGTCGTCAGATGCAGAGGACCATCACCAGACAAATGTCTTTTGACCTGACCAAGCTGCTGGTGACTGAGGACTGGTTCTGTGATATTAGCCCACAGACTATGAGGAGGCTGCTCAACATTGTGTCTATAACAGGTGAATATAGTATTATACAGGACTCTGAACAATGATAATGTTTTTTACTGTTTCTTATTTTTTTTGTTTTTACAAAGAAATTAAAATAAATTTAACAGGATTTTTTTGATGTTTTTTCAGTTCCTGCAACTGGGAATATTGACAAGTCCAGTGCTCAGGGGTCCCTAATCCTTTGCTTTGTTGACAGGTCGTCTGTTGCGGGCCAATCAAATAATCTTCAATTGGGATCGTCTAGCATCGTGGATCCACCTGACAGAGGAGTGGCCGTACAGAACATCATGGATCATTCTCTTCTTGGAAGAGGCTGATGGAGTGTCTGATCAGGTCACTCTCAAGACCCTCTATGAGAGGTATAAACTCGCACACAAACACAAACATACAATCATTGGTTATTTATCTAATTCATATTTCCTTTTCATCCTTCTTTCCCGTCATTATATTTTAATATCCTTTTCAAGTAAAGGCCACTACTGACATAATTTGAAAGGTCTCCGTAAAATCTAGGTCAAAGGATTTTATATGGATGACCCAGCTTTTGTAAACATCTACATTTCCCTGAGGATATCAACTAGCCTGAGCAAATTTGATTTTTGGAGTAAATACTAATTTATAAGTTCCTCGTTTATAAAATGTCCAACTGTAACCAGCAGGTGGCAGTAGAGGATTTTGTCTTCTGTGGGGGCTAAACATTATCTGTGCACATTTAGCGCCAAAAGCTGTGAGTGTCGTACTAATTGGCAGCTGACAGGCAGACTTTATAACTGATTGTGATGTTCAGGGCAGTTGGTGACTGAATTATTTCATGCACTTCTTAAAATTTACAGAAGAAAGCTAAAAACTGTACAACTCGGAGCTTATGATCAATTATGAAACCATGAAGGGAAAATAATGTGTCTGTGTGCAGTATTGGAGTTCATGCCTGCTCATACACAGTATGGGAATTCATGCCTGTCCGTGAGATCACAAATCCTTTCAGGCATGTTTGCTGCAGACAAGAGGTGGAGGCCGACAGAATCTGAGTCGCTGGGTTTGGGTGCTGTTGTGCATCAATCGCTGGCCTTTAAAGGTTGCACTCTGTCACAATACACTAGCGCCTACGACTCCTGCGGCAGGGAAGTGTCACAGGCAGTTACTGTCAGCTAGTCAGCCAGCTAGAATCAGCAGACAGCTCTCCATCCCCCATCTCCAACACAAACCACTGCCTCATTAGACCTTTTTTTGGTTTTTGGTTCTTAAAAGCCAAGTATTCCATTGAAAGTGAGGCCCATAGAATCAGTTGAGGTTAAATATGAAGCATCTCAGCGTGCAAAATATTTTAGTTATTTTTTTGGTAGAATTCTTTTCTTTCTTTTATAAAAATATGTAGCTACTGTACACCTCTCTGTTGTATATGTTAAGGAAATATAGAATTTTGCCATAATTACTTTGCAAAATGTAAGTGGAATACATAATTATACTTATAAGAAAGCTATAAAATTCAAGTACTTTCAGAATTGGATGAAAGGCCTGTCCTGCAGTGTGGGGATATGGGATTGGACACCACATTGCTCATTAGCCTTAATATAGCCATCGCCCTGTTTTTGACCAACTGTCCTGTCTTTCTTTATCTTCCTCCTCACTGGGTGTCTTTCCAAATGGCTGCTCTGTTCTGCAGTGGCCATCGAAGAAGCTGTCTTAATGATGATGACAGGAAGCCTTAAACAAGCTAAAAACGACGCCTTATCTAGAGGACTTATCTCTTGTACCAATCTTCCGCTGATAAGACTCAGGCCTCTGTCTGTGTATCTTTTTCCGTCTCTGTACTTCTCTTCCTCTTTCTTGTGATCAGAGGCTCTTTAGGTCCCTTTTTTATTCTGGATGAGTTATTCTGTCGTTTTCTGTTAGCGATGAACAAGCACTTGACTGGCCTCTAAAAACCTCAGGGTGTTTCTCTTGACTGTCTGTCTGCCTGAGAAATGGATAGCTCTATGCGGGGTCTATGAAAACGCACATACACCATTTATGCGCACACAAGCGCACTGTATGTGTTCTTTAAGAACTTAACATTAAACCCCACCAGCGTGCTTGGCCTGATAGTTAAAATTGTATCATTTCATTGTGTTACCACAAGATCATTGTCGTTTACATCTGACATGTGGTCCGTGTTCATTTTTAGTAAGCACATACTTGTACAAGTTGTTGTGTTCAGCCATTTTTATGCAACAGAACAGCACATCCCCTGAGCGTTACTAAGTGAGTATATTAGTGGTGAAGTGAACGCAGGGGTGAGTCAGCCCCTTATAGGTCAACTGTCGCCCTGCATCTAAGTCACAAAGCAGCATGCTCTTCCTCTCCTCCCTCCTCTTTGTAAATGTTAGTAAGCCAAAGCACACAGATAAACTGATATGTAACACATTGTGAATCGCTGGCCGGATAAATTATTAAGCACTCGTGTGAGCAAATCTGCATCAGCACAAAACTGAAGTGGTTTAAAGTTTTTTGTGAGGTCCATCAAATGTGGCTAAATGCCAAACCTCGGTCTCAGAATAGACTGCATGCTCTGCCTAGCCTGTTAGAATTACACCCCCCACCCATCCACTGACCTGCATCATAATGCTGTAAAAATACTGTCACAGAGTAGCAGCAATTCTCTGAGACTTTTAATTTTACTTTGAGAAAAAATAGAACTCACTTTTTTCTTATCTATCGGAAACAAACAGGCTTTCAAAGCAACTACAAGCCTTTTTTCTCTTTTTAAAGTAACTTGCTTAGCAATAACAAGCACCCACAAGTATATGTGAAGTGCCATTGTATGCCATGGCAAGAAAAGTGAATTGCTAATTCCCGTAGCAGGAGCGGGTCAGTACAGCCTCCTTAATCTGATGGAGTATGTGAAATAACTTCAGTGATTTCTGTAAGACGACGGGCTGCAGCCCCAACTATTGCAAGGTAACAGAGCGAAAGTACTGTGTAACAAAACTGCACTAACTGTATAAGGCAAGGAAAATCAAGTTTGTATCACATTTCATGTCCTACAGGACAGTTCAAGGTGCTTTACATAAACTATTAGGGTGCAGGAGAAACATTCAAAAGTACATTTAAAGCAAACTTTCAAAAGGATTAAAGAAAATGAATGAAAAAAACTAAAGCAAAAAATTAAAACCAGAAAGAAGCTAGAATGAAATATAAGTACGTAATCAGTTATTTTAATAAAAGGTTGATACTAGAAAACGTTTTTACCCCTGATTTAAAACACCTGAAAGTCTCAGCAGACTTTCTGTTTTCTGGGAGTTTATTCCACATTTGATGAGCTTAAAGGCTGAACGCTGCCTCTCCATGTTTCGTTCTGACGCTGGAAACAGGAAGTGGACTTTACCCCGATGACCTGATGGAACTGGTTGGGTCATAATGAACCAGAACCTCCTAAATGTATTTTAGCCCCGAACTATTTTGCACTTTGTTAACCAACAGCAGGATTTTGATGTGAAGTCTTTGACAAACAGGAAGCCAGTGTAAAGATCTGAGGGCTGGTGTTATATGATCCACTTTCTGGAGCAGCAGCATTCTGGCCTACCTTCAGCTGTCTGATGGGATTTTTAGGGACACCTGTAAGGACAGTGTTACAGTAGGCTACTAAAGATAAATGCATGGACAAGTTTTTCTAAATCCTTCTAATAAAGGGTATGTGTTAATTTGGAATCTAGTATGAAAATATATCTATTAAAGAAGTCACCTTGGTTAACAGAATGCAGTTTAATTGCTTAGGAAAAAGATACATAATTTTCTTGAACTAAACAAGACATTTAATAGTGTTATGCTGCACTGAATTAATCAGTCAAGCAACGAATCAGTCAGCGAAAGTATAATCCTCTGTAATTTTTTAAGCTAATTTTCTACTTGTCCACTCAACTCATGATGACAGGACAGGATTTCTCCTGGGTTTATGCAGATATGCCTTCAGTATCTGTTAAAATCATAAATTAAAAAAAAAATACTTTTTCTTCTCTGCATTTGTTTTTAGTGAAGCATTTGTGGTTGTGAGGTTAATGCACATTATTTGGACTATTGATGTATGAGGATGGGTTTAGTCAGGCCATCAGAGAGTTTATTCTTGGAAGTGCAGATCTAGTTTTCAGCTCTAGAAAAAGTATCACTGGTCCACTGAGCAGGTTCCTGCACTGCTCTGACATCTGGTGCCCTGTCTGTGCCAGGATGCCCCTGCTGCACTCAGGAGTGTGTTTCTGGCTCTGCACCTGAATCTTCTGTTCTTTACACACCCACACATTTATGCACCAAACTATTTCATGTTACACACCTTACAGACACACAAATGCTTCGGAGATGTGTTACAGGATTTATCTGAACGTGTATTTTTCCATGCAGGCCTTTGTAGTTGAAGGTATGCTAGCATACGCATCAATTCACATGCAGAGCTAACGCATGTGGTACATATAATACTTGCTCAAGCACACACACATTTTCACACACCCACAGAAGTAGCTCTCACACCAGTGCATGAACATATGTCACCCCAAACTCCTCTGAGAATCAGTGTAATTAATCAGACCCTGAGATGCAGGCTCTGTTCAGCAAATACACACTCACATAAACATGCACACCGTGCAGGAAGCAGAACACGTTTTCAGGTAAAACTGAAGTGTCACTATTTTTCTGATGCATTTTCTGTTTGCTCTCGTTCATTTACAGCTTTTGAGTTTTATGTCTTTCATGCAATCTGCAATATTTCTCTTCATCCTCTCGTGTCCTTTGTTAATGCGTGACCCTGCCTTCATCTTCCAAATAATCATCCTTTCAGACATCTCTGGAGCCAGTCATTTCTTGGACACTTGAAAACTTTATCTTTTTCCCCCCACTAATCACAATCTGAGTGAATATGTAGCCCAGCAATTCACTCTTAATTAGAGACACTCTTATTCCAAGTACTGAAACATTAAGATGACACTCTCTTCATCCCGGATTACTTTAATTGGCACAATTATTGTAATTTACTTGCAATTATGTGCTGGGTTAAAAATGCCATTCCAAAGCACATGCTCATGATTCTCTTCATGCGGCGTCCTTTAATAAGGTCTTCAATATCTGGCTGCAAAAAAATGTCGTAATCCTATTCTTTTCTTTAATCAAACCCTCTAAATTTTCCCTACCCTCAAATGAAAAGTCTTTATTCTTTGCTACGTGGACCTATTGTTTCTTTTTTCTGTTTCTGTTCCTTTTTGCATGCCTAAAATGTTTTCCTATCATTTTAAAAGCCCTGTTTTCCCTGTGCTGAATCCTGCCAGTATGTACTTTCATGAAATCCAAATTAAAACTGGTAATAAAGCTTCTAGTCCCATTTGACACAAAGCCTAAAACTGTGCATACATTTATGCAAGTGAGTATAAAGTTTTCGATGTCTCAATAGAGTCGTGGCTGCATCAGTGAAGGAACACTAACATTGAGCCTGCACTTCGGTGTGCTGACAGACCAAATGATAGATAAAGACAGACAGAGATGGGGAAAAAAGTATGGTTGTGTGAGATAAAGGATGGAAAAGCGAGAGAAGTGAAATAAGATAAGAAATGGCATTAAGAGAGAGAAGGAAGAAAGAGAGCAGTCTCAGGCGGTAAAACAAGGTAAAGGAATCAAAGTGTGTGAATGCTATAGAGGATTGAAACAGATACCAGCAGGATTACTTCGCCTGAAGTTTACCATTGCTTGTTAATGTCTCAGGTGTATTCTAAGCCTCAGGTGATGCTGTTGCTCCAAGTGAGATAGTCCAGGTGGTGGACACACACAGATTCGTACACATGTCTCCTGGGTCCCACATGGCTGTTTGTATTAGTGAAACCGATCCTCTGCTGAATACATTTCGAGTGTCTGTATGTGGGCTGGTTTGTCCTGTGTTGTCGTTCCTCTATCCCTCAGGTGTTTGCTGGCGGTGACTAACGCATGAATCAGCCTCAGCAAGCTCCAACACCACTCAACCCCTGCTGAGCTGCTTAAAATGTAAAAAAAAAAA
>JBBDHI010000021.1:12300378-12322902 GCA_037177115.1 Craterocephalus stercusmuscarum | reverse complement strand
AAACCACAAGGTCAAAGGTTTAAGCTCTGCAGCAGCAGATGCGTCCATCACCAACCATCTGTCCTGTCAAAATGTCCCCTACCTGTTCACTCAATGTAAGCTGGCTGGACAGCAGTGTCAACTACAAGCCAAAGATGAAAGTTATGTAACTTGGAACTGTGTGTTCAGCCTTGTTTTCGTCTACTCTTTACTGAGGTATGAGAAGCTCTCTTAATTGAGCTGGCGGGACATTTTGACGAGCCTAACTAGATTAAGTTAACTGATAGTGTTAGTTAACGGTGCGTTGTGATGAGCTTTTGCCAGATGCTGACCTCACCCTGACTTAGCTAGCGTGCTGTTGCAATGGCACTAATCATCCCATCAAGCCATAGAAAGACCTGCTTCTGTTCACTCTCAAAAACAGTTCAGACTTGGGGAAAAACCCAGCTTTTCTCCCCGTCGTCTCAGCAGAACACAGACTGTGCTGTACAGGGAGGGAGGGGGGATTTGCTGAGCTGATCGGGAAGGTTCAGCAGGATAGAAGGCCTTTACTGAGAAAAGGATGAAGGGTTTGGATGACAAACGTAGACAGGGATGACAAAAACATTCTGCTTCTGAGCAGAGTCTCCTCATTGATCTGATAAGAGCTGCATATTCTTGTGATGAATGGCCGGTGTCATAAGTCATTCCAGGTTTCATATTCTCATGTCTGAATGATCTAATAAATGAGATGTGATTGGAGCTGTTGGTGTTTGCATCCCTTGAATCCTTGGACCCATATCACTCTGTCCTTGATTTAACCGATATCGTCCTAAACCTTGTGTGTAGGAAGTTAAATTTGCTTTTCATAAAATGCTGATTCATGTCAAACCTGTAGTCCCACTTTTAAACTACTAGTTTAAGCTGTAGTCTGTGCTGTACAGTATGTTGCAGTTTTAAATGAATTTAAATGAAATTATCCCATACTTTAAACAATATATCTTATTAATATAACCCAAATTTAATTACATTTTTTTCAGCAGTACAGATCAAAAACCTATATCAAGCAGCAATGAAGCAATTTCCAGACATGACGTTTACTCAAGCCTGTGATAACAAACATCATGTTAGCTGCTGCAGCGCATCATGACGTGCTTCCGTCTGCTGCTTGCTAAATTACCCTGATTGTCATCTTCTCAGGTTTCCTCCTCTGCTTTGAAAAGATAACATCCCTCACTTTATCTGTCCTCGAACATCCCCCCTTTTACTATCTTGCATTTTCTAAATCCAGTTATCTCTCTGCTCTCATGATGATGATGACCGTTGGTATATCTTTTGAATCTTAACAGTCCCCCTAGCTATTTCCTCTTTTCTTGTTCCATCAGTTTGTAACACTTTGTTTTCTGCTTTGATTGCACAAGTCAGAATTTTCTGTAAACTGACAGACTGACATGTTTCTGCACTTTACTGAACAATTTTCTGTTCTTTTTCTATTTTCAGTATTTCTCTAGTTCCTTTAGGAGTTATAATGCTTGATAAAGTTTAAGCAAAATGTTGAGTACACTGATTCCTTTAAAACTTTTTAAAACATTCTCTTCATCTTACCCTAAAGAATCTCCAAGAATATCCCCACCACCAAGGACATTGAGCCCCTGCTGGAGATTGATGGAGACATCCGTAGCTTCGAGGTCTTCCTTTCCTCTAGAACACCTGTTCTTACTGCAAGAGATGTGGAGATGTTTCTTTCCTGCACTGTCAACCTGGACCCCAAACTTAGGGAGATCATAGCAGGTTTGTAAATGTATTCATTTTACAAATATCTGAAATAAAATGTTGGCTTGGTTGCCAACCAGCCATGGCTGGACTTTCCAAGTCTCTATGATACTGCTGCAGGGATTAACATTCTTTGAAAAGATATTCCCTCATTTGGTGCTTTGATGATGGTGTTGTAAAGTGCCCCCCTCCCTCCTTTTTTTTTAAAAAAAAGAAAAGATAAAAAAGGTAGTTGCTCTCTGGGGCGTGTAAAGGTTTAACTATGAACTTGGACAAATGCAATGTGCCAAACTTTGCTACTGCCTTTAAAGCTTTGACTAGAAGTCATGACCTCCCTGGGTTGGCATGCTTTGCCGAGCTGTATTCAAAAAACTTTGTCCAATAACAGAGAGAAATGGAGACCTGTCTTCTGCCTGATGGGTTGAATTCAGTGCCAGCTCATTTGGCAGTGGCATTACTCATAGCATTGCAGCAGGGTTTGCTCTAAAATCACCCACTGCAGGGACTCAATAGCCCACAGTTTGCTTCTCATTTCCAAACAATCAAATGTCAAGCAGGTTTTACACTCGGGTTCAGTGAAATCAGAACAATGTTCTCTCTCGTTGGCACGGACCGCCCGTGATGCTGCACCCCACTTCACAGTTTGGACACACTGTGACGTAAAAGTCCAACAACAGTGAACAGTGAGCCGATGCTGCACTGTACTTTTGCTACCGTGCGTCAGCGGCCATTTAGCCTGTATAGAAGTGTCAATGACGCCTGGTGTGAGGCTGCTGCATCACAGTACTGTGAAACCACAGAAAACGCACACTCACACACACAGAAAGTCTGTTCTGTTCAGCCAACATTGAGTCATGGAGGGTGCAGCTGACCAAGTTCCACAACCAGATGTCCAGTCTGTAAGTGCAGACTCATTCCATACAAGTGTTTAGCTGTGTGTACTATATGTATCCACGGAACATGTGTTTATTTGTGTGGGTCCTCAGAGAGTGGGTGTTTTCACCTCCACACATGTCCACAGGGAGCGGAAGGTGACCAATTCTACAGCCCAGGGACCCCCCCCCCCCCACCCCCCCCTTATTTCCCTCAATGACCAGTTGATACTTGGTGCCCAGTGTCCTGTGGCTAGCCAGTGGGCAGTGCTGTCAGTGATACCCGCCCATGAGCCTGACTCACATCATAAGGCCCCCATTGTGTTCCCAGGCTGGACTGGGTCTCACTCAGCATGTCATTCAGCAGCCACTTGTATAACCAGGAGACATTCTGGTGCCTGCTTCTGTTTCTGGTACTTACTCTTGCCAGCTACACAGAGGAACTCTGTTCTGTCTTTGGGCTCGTTTCACTTTAATTTGGGATGTTTTATCAAAGCTCCCTACTTGGCTTTTCTTAAAGTCGAATAGATTTATGGGAAAACCTTTGAATTCACACGGTCTGTGTTATTTGCATAGGTTAATATTTTTCTCAGCTACAGTAAGTTGCTACATGCACCAGAGGAATCATATGGCTAGCATATACTGTAGTGTGAAAACAGTTTCATTACAGATGATATTTACGAGTAAATAGAGTAATTCAGAAAACAAAGTGGGAATGAAATTTGTAGCTGCAATCTCCATTTTCTCTTAACTGTACTTTTTGCTGATTAATCCCATTGTGGATGAGGCAAACATGTCATAATCCCCCCGCAGTGCTTTGAGCATCGAGGAATTTTCCTCTTGCGTACATGAACTGTTTGATATGTATTTTTCTCTTTGTGTTCAAAACTGTCTCAACTCCCCAGAGATGATAAAATAAACCTAAATTACTGATGCGTGGGTAGATCAGAAGGTCCTTTATAGTCATCGCCAAGACACGATCATCAGCGTCATAGATAAATACTTCCTTCTCTCTTTTTCTCCGTTGTTCTTTCTACCCCCCACCCCTCTCCATTCTCAGATGTGCGTGCAGCCAGGGAGCAGATGCACATCGGAGGAGTGACCTATCCCACGCTGCCCCTGCAAGAGGTAGTGCCCCGTCCTCAATCAGGGTACGGCCAGCACTCTGCTGCCTGCTCACCAACAGGCTCTTTCACCGGGTCACTGCCTCCTCAGCCCCACAGCTCGTACTTCAGTGGGATGACTGGTCCTCAGCACCCCTTCTATAACCGGGTGAGATACAATAACCAGTCCTCTACCCGCCTCACTAGTCTGTTAAATCTCCATCTTGATGAAATAATGCTAAGTCAAAAAGTAATTGACTTGATATTCCAGGTATGAATGCTGCTCAGTCCTCTGCACATCATCAGTATGCAAAGTTCTTTCAACCTCTTTGTGTTAATCTTGGCGTTTTTACAGGTGTTGATTGTACTTAATGACCATGAGCACCAATGGTTTCTCCACATTTTGTTCTGTCTCAGCATGAACCTCCTGATTTGATTTAGTTTTTGTTTAGTTTACCTCCTTTCCCCTCCCTATCCACATCTTCATTTTCGTTTTTTCTCCCCTTGTAGCCTTATTTCCCCCATCATGTGTATCACCTGCCACGACATTACTCCCACCATGTCCCCTCATCCTCACGTCCTTCCATTAAAAATCCCGGTCAGCCTCAAGAAGCCAGTGGACTTGTAAGTAAAGAAGAAGCACTGGATCTGTTACTAAAGATGTTTCTCATGTGTCTCATGTGATGATTACAGCAGCAGATGCACTTTTAACAGTGCTAATGATATAAAAAATACACATTTTGTGTGACAGGACTTTGTTTTTATAGTTTGAGCAAGTGTCTTACTAATTGATAGATGAATGTGACTCAGTGTTTAGCCCGCGGGCAGGTCCACTCCATAGTGTCAATCTGCTGCATGAGCAAACCACAGAAGTCTGACCTCCTTTCCTTTTTTAACACTTCCTCTCCACCAGTGTTCATCTTTTCCTCCATCTTTCTTTGTCCCGTTTCCTTTTATGGTATCTTTAAACTTGACACCTTTTTCATTCATGGGTGGTATTTCTCCATTTTTAAAAGCTAAATCCTAAGTAAAGAAATGAGGTTATTCCATAAACTGCACAATCATGAACTCAAGTCTTCCCTCTTATACAACTGTGTTTCCATTCTGCACCCATGTCAGGATGTTATTGCAGAGGATGCCAGAGAAGGCCTTCCCTCAAGCCCCTCTGACACCACCATGGTAACCTTACCATCATCGGCAGGCCTTTTAGCACGTTTACTGCACCTATACACACAGTATATAGGATAGCAGAACTGGTATGATGTTAGCTGCCTGCAGATGTGGTGCTTTACACTGGTAACGTTTGCTGTTTTGCATGCATTAAATGCATACTCATTTGTTTGGCAGGCTATATATGATTCTGTGGTTCAGAATGGCCAGAAAAATAGGTTATCACACCTGGTACTTGGAAATTGTTAAATGACTTATACTATGTTTGGTGTAATATGCACAAAAAGACTTGCGTACATGAATGTGTACAATCTGGAACTTACTGGTCTAAGCTGAAGTCTGAGTAACATACATGCATATTGTAACAGGCTTTTGTTGCTTGCATTTAGTTATGTTAAAAGCAAAAGACGTGAAACATTGACTAAAATAGTTTTAGACGAACTGACTATTGTTAGAATCAATGTTAAAATATTGATTTTCAGAGGCTAAATAATGAGATCATCGCCATTTGGATTCCAGCTATCATGAGCCCCCCGTGTTATCAATCATGCGAATGTGCAGCACTATTATTTATAACATTTTGAATAAAATTCTTTCTGACGTTTTAATTCTCTTCTAAGTGGTTGTAAGTTTCCGAACGGGTCTTCTTTCCTGTTAGTATGTTCTTCTTCTTTTTTCATTTGATTTTTAATATTTTATGTTTAAAACAAACCCAACGTCTGCATGCAGACATTCGCCTTTCCAGGGAGAGCAGCTACTATTAGAACAATTTTAATGATAACGCTGCTCAGGAGAGTTGTGCTTCATAAAGCCACTTATCAGGGCCCTGCCAGCAAGCATTGAGAAAAGCTGTGTGAAAGATTTAAATATAGATTACTGTCTAATGTTCCTTTCCAGTACCTCTTATCTGCCCTTTTCTCTGTCTATAAATTTTAAAAAAATCCTGCACCCACACCCCCATACCTTCATCAGTTCCTTAGCTGATACCACATTCTGCTCCTCATATCTTCCTTCTCCTTCCTTAGTATAAATGTTCATATTCTTATCCCCTTTTAGGTTCATGCCTAATCTCATTGTGTAGTGCTTACGTCTGTCTGTATTTCAGCAAATCTGCAAGTGTGTGTGTGTCTTAATTTGTGTGTGACTCTTTGGATATGTAAGCAGTCCTAGCTGAGTGTAATTGCCTAGCTGATGGAAGTGTGAGTATGGATTCCTCTGGCTGCTGGGATTATCATCAGAGCAACTGTTGGGGCTGGCAACATGCACACACACACACACACACATACATATACACACACACACACACACACACACAAAACATTCACATACTGTACACTGACAATGAGCCCAGCGCTGGTAGAGCTTATCTCCATACCAAGATGCTTCCTCCCTCCCAGAGCTCTGTTTCCTCTTCCCCATCCTTCTGCCCAGCCCTGAGCTGAGCCCAGCTGTAATTACACTCTTATCACACACACACACAGGGCGGGTTAACACAAACATGCAGATATTCACGCTTTCACTCGCGTTCCTAGAAGACACGCGTGCAGTCTGAATCAAGGAGCCTTTTTTTGCATTGAAATTTCAGCTTTATTTCGTGTGCGAGTGAAAGGTCCTCCCTTCTTCTGCTTGGTTTTCTGTCTGTCCTTCACAATCCGTTCTGTCTGCAAAGATTATGACTCCAGCCGAAACAAAAAAAATCTTCTTGTCTAATAATTCCACCTCTAATAGCCTCTACATTTCCGGGCTGGCTGTGCGGCTGCTGTAAAGAAGCCATCTCCTCTCCTGCTGTGAGACAGATAAATGTCTGCTGTTGACAGCGTCTCTCACATCCCTTGATGATGAGTTCAACATGTGTGCTACTGTCTCCCTGCTTGTGTGTCTGTCTTTACTGTCTTGATCCTGCCTTCCTGCCTTGTTATTTTCCCCCCACAGATACAGACCCGGTTCTTAACGTTCAATATCTTTACTGTGGTTTTGACCGTTTGCTTCTTTTTGTGTCCTTATCAAGCATTTAAAGTCGCTGCCTTACAAATTAAAGCAGGTACACCCTCTGGTTACATGGCTTTCATCTCTGCATTTCAGCCTCTATTTTCCATCATCCAACTGCCTCTAGCTCATCTTTAACACATTGGTTTGTTTACTACTCTGCATGCAGTAGAAAGAGACTTAAACACAACTTAGGATCCTGTCTTAGTGTGTAGAATCACTTATGTAGATCCTTTCTCATGTAAAACCTGTGTGGATTTAAACAGTAGTTAAACAGTGTTCATTCTCACCATCACAGAAAGTTGGCACTTATGAGGATTGTGTTTTGTTGTTTTTTTTTTCCTCCTTTGTTGAACAGACCATTCAGAGTCCAGCTAAGCTTTGCTCCTCTCTCCCTTTGAATCAGAGACAAAGCCGGGGGGGCTTAGTATGAAGCCATGTCTTAATAGTGCTAATAGCTGGGTGGAGCAGGAGGGAGAGATGGGAGAGAGAGAGAGAGAGTGAGTGATGGAAAAGAGAGTAGGAGGTCAGCACAGGATGCTGAAGGGGGAAGGAATGTGAGATGAAATAAGGAAGGAAGGAAGGGAAGGAAGGGAGGGCGAGAGGAAAAAAAGGAAGGAGTGAGGAGTTTGCTCATCACATAGATGAGGAGGGACAGAGGGAGAGGGGTGAAGGATGGAAGGAGTGTGTTTGGTTTTTGTGCCAGCGGTTGGCATGCCGGCTGTGTGTGAGGCCTAAGGCTGCACGGACAGGCGACTGGTCTTAGTCACACTGAGCCTCGCAGCCACTCAGTTCAGCTCACAGACTCACAGACTCCTTCCCTTAAGTGCTGTGCACACACTTATGTGCTTATATATACACTGCGAAAGGGGATAAGAGCAGGTAACAGATTATTTGGATAGGTTGGCTGCTTTGTTTACGTTGACACTTGCATTGTGTGACTGATAGAGAGAGTTACAGTGTGGGATTGTGGTTTTGCTTCTTTCTGTGCTTCACAGTAACAGGCCTGCATGTCTCTGTGCCAGGAATCATCGCTCGGTTTGCACTAATCCGTGTTTTAGGAATGAGCTGCTCTAACAAAATGTGTGTGTTTGCCCTCATAATGACAGCAGACTTTCTGTGCTCTGATCATGTGTCGACGTGTGTTGCCGCGCAGGTCGGCCCCGCTGTCCTGCTCAGCACTTTGAGCACCGACGCGGTGTGTGAGCGTCTCAAACAGATGGATGGAATCGACCCAAACATGTTGCCTCAGTACACAGCTACCATCAAAAAGGTATACATTAAAACAACTTTCCTGCTGTTTTGAGTTACATGTTACTCTAATAGTTGATGCTTTTGTTACTTTAAGTGATTCGTCTTCCTTCTGTTTCCAGTATCGTGCCTACTCATGAATGTATTGTGTTTGCTTGCATGTTAGTAAATTGAATATTATCCCCTGCAGGCTAATATAAATGGCCGAGTGCTTACTCATTGCAATCTTGAGGAGTTGAAGAAAGAGATGGAGATGAACTTTGGTGACTGGCAGCTCTTCAGAGGAATGGTAAGACATGTTTTTGCTATGAGCGTCTTTCTGTATCTGAATACATTTTTTGTGTTGTTGTTGATAAAACAATCGTAGAAAGCATCACGCCGCCTAAACAGACATCAGCCAGATCTTTACTGCTCAGAGTACAGCCTTCATATCCACATCATCCATCCTCTTCACTCTGTCCTACTTTATAGACTCTCTGGGCCCTGCCAGTGCCTTCCTGTTGATTCATGTCATGCTTGGTTTATTCCAAAAAAACTGAAGCAAGACATTATCTCATAAGACATCTCTTTCTGCTGTGAGATATTGGGATGGAGATTTCATAATCCATATTACAAGAGGCACACTAGTCAGTCAGCCAGAAGTCCAGTCAGCTGAGCTGGGGCTGAAATCACTAACACATGTAGCCATCTCCACTTCATCAGCTGCCAGTCTGTGCTCCTAATACCAAAGCAGAGCCTGGGATTGGTCGTGTTTTGCCGGAGATTGGATGCAGGACTCACATAGAAGCATCTGGAAAGTGCAGCGGCCTTACAGTTCCATGTAGAAAAACAGTGTTGTGTTGCCAGGATGCTGCAAGCACAGCCATCTGGTTCAATATGGCTGACTGATATCTGGATGAAGGGAGGTTATTGTTGAGGAGTAGAGGACAGCTGAGTAGCTCTACTTAAGGAACAGCTTGCAATACTCCTCTCACAAGCACATGCTCTTATTGTTGTTGCTGTCTTAACATACTTGTTAGTGCGTCACATGGTCTGAGAAAACATCCTGAGAGGAGGGCAGTGCTCTCACTCCTTTTTATTTTTTAAAGCTATCCAGATTTGCGCTGCAATTTAAGAGGCAATTTCCATCTCTCCACCAAGTTCTCTGAAACTCATGTGTGGAGGTTTTTGCTTTACTTCGGTGACAGGCAGTTCTGAAAACAGGAATTGAAATCGACAATATCCTGAAGCCAAAATTAAATGAAATATTGAAGCATGGTGTGTTTTTAAGGTGATGGAGCAACGTCATGCTGAAAGCCAGGCACTGCTGCAGGACGAGTCCCGCGCTGCGAGCGAGCAGGGCAGCAGCGTGCTCCACGCTGAGCCCAGCAGACGCTCAGGAGGAACCCAGCATGAAACACCGGCCTTCAGCCTCAACCTCAGCTTCGAAGAGCTCAGCGGAGCGGGGCTGGAGGAGCCGCCGAGACGCAGCAACAACCCACACTGGCCGGTCAGTCTGTCCATCAGGAATACATGAGGTTGGATAGGCATTAACTGTGTGTTAAACACATGCAAAAGAGATGAAAAGTAGTTAAGTAAGAGTGTGGAGCGCTCGCAAATGGTAATGAAAAGGTCACACCCACAAACTGCCCCAACAGCCGCGTGCTGCAGCACAAAGCCAGACTGCTGATGATCTCAGTGGTTTCATATTGGCGTGTTTCGGAGCGAGAGCAGAGCACGGCAGAGGAAGCTTATGTTGCACTTGAATTTGACAGAATTAAAAATACATACACACACTGCTACACACCACAAGGTGTCAAGGGGCCCCCTGTTTGTTATTTTCACCCTCCCTGTACCCAATTTGCAAAAATCTCCGAGACACGGGCAAACATTCACACGTAGACAGCTGACTCTGCTGCTATTTTAAATGCTCTCACTTTGTGAATTGTTTCAAATTTAATCCGCGCGCTGAAAACAGCCCAGCTTTCATCGCCCCTCCATCTGTGTTCCGTGCCAGTAACTTTTTCACTTTATCCAATTCTCGCATCCTGAAGATTTCATGGGTTGCATGTCAATTATAGCTCAGAGATTGAATACATTTCTATGCTTAGGTGACATATTTATTGTATGTTTGTCTTGCTTTCTTGGGTAATAGCCCAGATTTGTAAAACACGGAAGCTTTATGAGTGTTTGGTACAAACATGTGCCTAAGCAAACTCGGTTTGCGTGCCAGGCCAACTTTTTCCCTGTCTTGTCAGGTGGCAAATCACCGTACTTCAAGCATGTCCAGCCTCAACTCCCAGGAATCCTCGAATGACATCTGCAAGCTGACAGACAAGCAGCAGGCTGAGTATCGAGATGCCTACAGGGAGTACATCGCTCAGATGGCCCAGCTGGAGATGTCCGGCAGTGGGGGGGAGAGGCCTGTGCAGCCCCACCCTGGACAATTCCTCCAGGCTGTCAGCTCAGAGGACAAAGGGGTGGGTGGATAGTCACAAGTTCAATATCACTGTATTTGTCGTAGCATCGCTAATGAATGGAAATTTTCAGTCAAATTAGTCTTTTGATTTACAGACTAAGACTAATTGTGGTTAATTGTCATGAACTTTTGCAGATTCTGCTCTGAGATCAGCTTTTATGTTTTAAAACTTAGCTTTATTTCAGCCCTGTGTAACGGTAAAAGTTTGAGTTTGTGCTGGGAAAATAGAGATCACTGCTTCTTGCATTTCTTAATTTTTGGCTTATACTCTGTGTTTCTCTTGGCACGAAAGGGAGAGACAGGAATCTCCTCCTCAGAGGCCTGTAGGGGGCCAGCAGTGCAGAATACTGTATATTTTTTGTTCTCCTCACTGAATCCTCTTCCATCCCCTCAGGCCAAGGAAGAAACTGATAAAGACAGCCGCAAGTCCTTTACCAAGAGAGGCTCCAAAAGTAGTGATGCCACAGATTTTGCCTCAGGGGCTGATGCTCAGCTCCTAGACCCCATCAGTGAAGAGGATGAGAAGCTAGACCATAGTGTGTCTTCCAAGACCTCAGGCTCCAAGAAGAATGGAGCTGGGTCGTACTATCACAGGCTGCCCAGCGAAGAAGACTCAGGCCCAGAGGAAGCTGACAACACCACACCTCTCCTCCACAACGAAGCAAAGACCGGCTCTCTGTCTACACAGAGAGCCAAGCCTGGCCTCCTTACAGATTTCCTCCTAGATAAGAAGGACTCTTCTGATTCAGGGATGCGCTCCAGTGACAGCTCCTCAGACCCCTCCCTGGAGGACGTTGAAGGAGACACCAACCGAGACAGAGAAGGAGTGGAGCCCAGCCCAATTGAACTGGAGCTGGAGGGGTTGGTGAAGAAGAGAGGCCTTCTCCCGAGCAGCCTGAGCGGCCTGCAGGACGCCACAGTGGCCCGCATGTCTATCTGCTCCGAGGCTCCGTCTGAAGCCAGCCTAATGGCCAGCACCCCAGATGAAGGGTGGCCGTCCAACGGGTTCAGCAACCTGAACCGCACGGCCAGCAACACCACCCTCAATAATAACACGAGCAGCCCCGGCGATACCAACACTAACACCAACAACAGCCACCAGCAGCAGGCTAACATCACAATCACAGAGTCCGCCAGCATCGTCATCACCCCCGGCAGCAGCACCGCCAACACTACGGCCGCCATCATCCACCACAACCAGAACCTGTGCACCATCAGCCTGGGAGACGAGAGGGAGAGCGTCCTCTGAAAAGGCACACGTTTGGTTTTTAAGACGTCGTGCAACCGGCGCTTCTTGATGTTGTTGGTAGCAAAATCATAGGTTTGACGTTGTGATGTGTTCCAAAGATTTAGAGAAGATAGCTGTGTTCTGTTGTTGGAAGTGCCAGTGCAGTGGTTTAGCTTGAAGTGGTGAGCAGTCAGGAGTTTTAGATATCTGAAAATATATCCTGTAGTTCAAAAACATTTGAATTTTCATGTTACAAAAAAAACATTTCAGGTCAAATGAGTGTTCCAGGATGTTCCTGTTGTGTGTTTAGATGACATGATCTCTCTCCTATGTGAATGTGGTGCTGTTACGTGGAAATTGTGTGTTTATTGAAGGAATTTGAACATTTTCAGAAAAATGTCACTCATGAAAAGGTAAATAGGTCTGTAAAAGCTTTGCAGTGTTACTGAAACCTTTCGCCTCCGAAGCGCATTGTGTGGTGCTGTGATTTATGGTGACAACATTTCACGTAGATGGTGGTGTATTTCATTCATACCTGTTTCTGTGACAAAGAAAAAAAATGCATGCACTAGACTCTGAAGTACTGTTTGTCTTTGCATATTGTGTGTGTGTTAAATAAACATTTCACTGCATGCAGCCTTGAAATGAATTGGATGGTCTTGTTTTCGCTCCTCCTTGCTGGAAAATCTGCAGTCTGCTTGTCAAGTCAGTAGGCTTGCTTTATTTAATGAATAAACCAGAGCACCTAATCTTAAAAATATATATTACTGGTTTCAGATTTTCTGGGAGCTTCATGCCAAGAAAATATAAGGGGGAGTTGGGTTCTTGCAGGACTCCTGCTAGCCGATAGATGGTGCACTCTCCATATAAACCTGTAGCAGGCGTGTTGCGTGAAGACAGAGCAGCTCGGACTAACGGGGCTCGTGAGGAGTGTAGACAAGGAAGGGGAGATATTTCATCCTTTTTAAGTACTGATTCGTGAACTTAATCAGTCGTTTCTGGTAATCTAACTTTGACTTGTTTTACAGTTTAATTTAGTAAACGCTGAATCACGAGGAGACATCTCAAAGCTAGATGATTATTCCTGGGGTTAAAACTCCCATATGCGCCTGCAGATTAGTTGGTGATTTGACAGTGACAAGGCATCCTGCACTGTAAAAGGTGGCGCTGACTGACAGGTGAGCGCTACCCTCGGGGTATCAACGATGCCACCGGTGCAGCAGCCCAAATGAACCATCTCTGTCAAACCCACGAGTTAAATGAGACTTCACCGAGCGTACTGTTTAAACAAATGAATGGCTTTGGAGATTTTTAATAAACTTTTTTTATTTGTTGAATTCCTCTGTGTGTCACCTGTCGCCAGGTCTTCTCATTGTTTGACTCCATATTCACTAGATCCACTTTTTCCCACTAAAGGGCGAACGGGCCCTTTATCTAATCTTTGGACAGATGTGGACTGTCAAATTGAGTTTGACCAAATAATTCAGCAAATTTGGAAATTATAAAAAGCCACCTAGATCCACGGAAAAGTTTTTTGTTTTGTTTTTTAAACTAAAGCAATTACAGCCCCAAGTAATCGCTTGAACATTACTTATGGGATCAGTAACGCATCAAAGACTCAGTTTCACCTCAAGTTAAAATTTCCATAATTGTCTACATTTTTTAAAACAGCATAGCCTCGGCCTGGTGCTTAAATGGCTCAGACTGCCACGCTAAACCGCTTAATCCTATTTACTTTACATAGCATGGCAGAAAGTAAAAGTGCAGTCAGACTGTGCGCTCTAAATAAGCTTTTATGCAACCACGAGCCCCCAGGTCGTGTTTGCTTGGGGGGGTGGGGAGGGGGAAGTGTTGAGGCTGTGTTTTGGATCTCTACAGGTTGCATACAGGACGTCTGATAAGGACACTGAGGTTAGTTTGAGTGTCTCAGATGTACTATAAAACATAAAAACATACAGGCACAGTTTCACCCCCCCCTCACCACCACCAAAAGTGTCCCCAATGAAACATGTTCAAATTGTGTTTTTGATTTATTTTGTATAAAAAAGGTACAATTTACATTACTTTTATAAAAAGTTTCAGCATAATTAAGTACAACATTACACTTTTGCAGAAGTTTCAAATTCCTGCAACTATACAAGATAAACTCCCGATGAGAGTTCACAAGATTTTTCATTCATTTTCATTTTTTTTTCTTGATTTAAACATCGTCCAGTCCTTCATGTGCCAACAACTCTGACAAGACAAGACTAAACTTTACAGTAACTAACCATGTCTGTTTCTACACACGTTCCCACCTCCGCAAAAAAGCGAAGAGTTCAACAAGGATTGGGGCAAAGCGGGGAGGGGTGGGGGAAGATGGAGGGGAAATAATCCTTGTGACAATAATCTCAGTTTTCCCCCCGCTGTAGGGAACATAACACGCCTTCCATTTCCAGAAAGGACTCAAATAAAAAAAAGTCTTAAGTTAAATAATAATGAAGTGTCCAAACAGAAAAACACATCACATAAGATTGTCCCATTATAAGCAAAAGTCTCTTGATCTCAGCGTCAGAAGAAAGAAGGGGAGAAAAAAAATCCAGGCTGGAGGACAGAGGCTGGAGGGGGGAAAGTCCTGCTCCCCAGGTCCTGTGTGTGTTTTTGCGTCTTGACCAAACACCTGCAAAAGATTGAGAAAGAGAGGCGTGTTTAGAAAACGCAAACAGGGCAGAGATCCGGACAGACTGGCGCCAGGGAGGAAGCCGCAGTTTTTAACATTTAACCAAACACTCCCAATACTAAGCAAACCCTGCGCTCCAGATGTACACACACATGGATGGGGGGAAAGGGGGGCGTGCACGCACACACACTTTTCGCACAACTTCAGCCTACAATCTGGGGAAGAATCAGCGTAATTGCCGCTCAGCTGGCGCCTACCCACTTCTTGTACCAATTATGTGCAGACATCGTAGTAGCTGTAATCCAAACAGCCATTATTTTCCTTTAGCAGATGCTCTTCATTATAGACACAAGAGGGTATAATACAACCCTGACGACTGCTACTTATATACTGTAAACCAAAACGCTTGGCGCGAATATCTGTGGTTCAATTCTTCACAACTCCAAGTCGAAATATCTACCAGTTAAACGTCTGTGGCCACAACAGACAAGTCACACAGATATTAGGCTATAATTTGCTCACATTTTTCACAATGAAGCCTTAAAGCTGCCAATAATGTAATCCGTTTCATGTCAAACTGGCAACTAAAAAGGTGTACAAAACTGGTGGAAGAAGTCGAACTGTCCGTGACTTGTCATTACTGACGCCCAGCGTTGAAGCGCATTCTCATACAAAAACATATCGGGGCCATTTACAGCAACGTGAGACGGTATTAGCAGGGGAACAAACGGATCGGGAAGTGGTAATTCTAGCTGAAGCAGAGCCTGAAAGCCCTGGACAGAATGCAGCAGCAGACATGAGGACAGCTTACTTACCGCTTTAACGATGCAGAGTCCGGCTGTCATCTGTCATCAGCTCTGATGGCAAGTCCGGGGACTGAAAACAAACAAACACAGAGACCAAATGTTAAGTCTTAACTCAGCTTTCGATATAAGTGCCTAGTATTGCAACAGCGCAATGTAGGTCGAATCTCTTCCTCATCTCATTCTGAACAAAAGGGGGAGAGAGAGAAAAAAAGACGTTTTCCTCTCCAGCAAGCCATTTTATGCGACTTACGCATTGGCTACAAAAGGCGCGCTGCTTATGCGCACATTTTGTTTTAAAATAAAAGCATCTAAAAACATGTTTCACAACACTCTAGACTGTGGTTTCCCAGTCGGGATGCGTATTCAGCTACAGCGTAATTACCTGTAATGACAAGATGCTGATATCTGTGTTGAGGGTGGTCAGGGGGGTTCTGGATGGATTCTGCCCCGGCCGCGCGGGGTGATGCAGGCTGGTTAGTGCGACACTGGAGTCCAGCGCAATCTGCAGGTCCAGGATGTAGTCGATGACATGCTGCAGGATTTCCATCTTGCTGACGTTCTTGTTCTGGGGGATGCTGGGCACCAGCTCCTTCAGCTTGGAGTAGCAGTCGTTCATGTTGTACAGCAGGCTGAGCGGGTCATCCACCGGGGTCTTGCTCCGAGAGATTCCCAAGGAGTGCTCTGATAAATTCGCGTTGTTTTTCCGGAAGGACCGCACGGGGCTTATTGCTTTCATTTTGTCAATGTTAAGTTAAGCGAGACGGTCTGTTTATGCGGAGATCTCGCGTCTTGTAAGTCCGGTTATTTTTTTTTTTGTCACGATCAGCGATCAGACTGGATTACCTAGCTGTCAGAGTGGTTTATATAGGCAGCAGTGTGTGCGTGCCACACGGGCGGGTCTAATGCGCCGATTGGGAGCGGCCGAGGTGTCACTCAACGCTTCTCTGTCCCTCTATTGGGTTTTATCACCATAACCCCGCCCCTTATCCGCCGCGTTACCAGTAGCAACACATATTGTAGGCGGAACCCAGAGGGCGCCTCAGCAGCTCCGGTGGGCAATTTGGAAAATTAAGCCCTTACCTGTTTCTGATCAAGAAAATTAATGATTTGCATGAATGTCGGTTGACAAGGCGATGTTTGAGCACGCAACAGCACCTTTGCCTGCACCTTGTAGCCTATAAATATAATCAACAATGTCATCAAGATCAAGTAGTTTAATATGTACAAAAACAAAAAAAGGAATAGTCAAAAATTTAAAACATTTATCCGTAAGTACAACAGCCTTTTAAGTTACGCATATTTGGATTCTTCATTACTGCTATTTCAACCTGTATCAACACATCTAGTTGATGTTTGGAAGGTGTGGAACAATGATAGTGGGACCACATCAGGCTAGTCTGATGACTCTTAATTCACACCAGCCCGGACCGGTGTGAAGGCACCTTTCTGAGAGAGACTCAGTCCGCAAATTGAAACATTTGAGGTTCGACGCAAAAGAAAACGTCCATGAACATATAACACTGGTGTTTGAGCTCAAACGACAAAACAGATCCATCCAGTAAACATATTTATGATTGTTTAATTAGCTTTGTTGCATTCTGCAACTTTAAAGTGCATTGGGAAATGCTATGGAAATACCCGAAATGTTGTGGTAAACTTAATCAATTATTTCAATACTTCTTTCATTTAAAGACTGTGATGTGCTATTATTCCTCGCAACATGTTTTCAAAATACTTGCCTGTCAAAATGCACATGCCTAAAATCTGGCACGTGAAGAAGTGATTAACAACAACTGACATTTTAATGTTTTCCGAAGAAGCCATTTGTTTGTCGGAATTACACGCTCCATTCTTCAGCTACAGTTGACAGAGGAGGCTCTTTGATACTCCGCTAAGTAATTGCCCCCAGGGGTAGGTGAAGGCTTTTGTGATGTGCTCGTTTTTGGCTTTGGCGGATTAAGTTTGATGCAGATTAAAACATTCAACGTATGTTTAAGAGAAGGGGCGATCAATAGCTCATAAATTAAACATGAATGGGGAATTTCCAAAACTTATTTTTTCAAGTAGGCTAATTGACAGATGTAGTATATATATACCTTATATGTATAAGGTTTTTACTTGTTTCTTTGTTTTTGAGACATCTGAGCAAAAAGATAGGAATAAAGTGATAAACGGAAAAGATAATCCCTTTAAGCAGTTTAAAACGGGGCGTTCATATGCATCGAAAGTCGCTCCGAGGTGGAATAATGTAGTCTAAAGGTGATTTTGAATCCATACACATAGATGCTCAGCGGGACTTTTAAAAAACTATATATATATATATATATATATATATATATATATATATAAGCAAAAAAAAACAAAAAAAAAAAAAAACATTTGTGCCATTGTAGCTATTTACGCGCAGCTCCATTCACGAGCAGCTTGTCCTTCAGCTCTTATTTTTTTAATACATTTCTAATATAATCTGCAACTGCTGCCTGTGTCCACATCTGGTGCGATAGATATTTTCCATTTCCTCCCCTTCTTCCCTTCGCTCCCACAGCTGTGAACCTATTTCGCCGACGCCCGACTGATGCCTGACAGACAGGTGATGGATCGGCGCAAGAGCACGTCGGTGCAGAGCCGCCCGTTCCACCGTCAGCAGCCTACCCAACCTCTCCTCTTCTTCTCCCCTGTCCCTCCTTGCCTCCTTCTCTCTCCCCTCCCAGCTCCGTCTCGCTCTGCCTTCGGAGCAGACTCTCTGGCGCCGGCGCCGTGACGTCACCCCATTCACAGCAGCCCTCGAGCCAAGCCCTCGCGGCGCCGCTGAGGCGGTTTCCATGGAGACGGGGTTTCGGGGATGTCAGTCGGAGGTGGTTCTCAGCTGATCAACCCGGGGCAGAACCAGGGAGTTAAGAACAGCCACGGATTTGGGTAATTCGGTGGTGCTTTCAGAGCCCGGAGCAGCCGCTCAAAACAAAAGTTTAAAGTCTGGCAACATTGATGGAATGTCTCCAAATTCCCTCATATATGCAGACAAGGGTTGTTCCAGTTTAATGGAGTTTGGAGTTCAGATGAAAATACCAGGCAGAAGCAAGGCTACTTTTATTTTTTTTCTTCCTACTTTGATGATAGCCTAATCCGAAATGATTTACCCCAAAAGTTGGATTAATGAAACAAACAGCTCTATATGAAATCTGAGTGAAAGCAGCCTGATTGGCTAATAATTAAACACTTCCACCGGGAGAATGTGATGCTTTTTGAACATTTGGGTCACTTTTAGGAAAGTTTACCAACATAATATGTATGCCTACCTGAATGAACAGAAATCAAAGCAAAATTGGAGCAGGTTCACTTTCAGTGTAAAATACACAATATTTGGTTCATCACTTAAATTCAACAATGTTTCATCTTAATGAAGGGGAGGGGGGGTGCGGGGGGATTTAAGACTGTCCTTGACATGGGTCATGCATGTATTGTATTTATATCCAGATGTGACAGCTTTTTGTTCGACTTTTGTCCTACAAAGGCTGGGGCAAAGTTTGCAAAACAGCTCAACTCGAGCTAAAGCGGAGTAACACATTTTCTAAGCTCTCCTTAAAGTTGATCCTTTCCCTCCTAAATTCAAAGACATTCCTCCGTCGCAGCAAACAAATAAAAGGCTCTTTATTCCCCCCTGATTTTCTCGGTCACCAGCCTATTAGTTTGGGTTCAGGAGATAAGGTGCAGAGAACAAAGCGGAGCTGCCATTCGGCCGGAGTGCGCCCTGCAGCCCGGCGTCACACTGTCTACTCCGGGCTGCTTGTTGGTTCT
This sequence comes from Craterocephalus stercusmuscarum, assembly GCA_037177115.1. Lineage (NCBI taxonomy): Eukaryota > Metazoa > Chordata > Actinopteri > Atheriniformes > Atherinidae > Craterocephalus > Craterocephalus stercusmuscarum. Next base: position 12,303,843 of record JBBDHI010000021.1, on the reverse strand, counting down.
CCTCCCTGCAGCTGCATTTAACTTTCACCAGGCTCATTTCCTCCTCGTGACCAAATTGTATTAATCAAGTTAAAATTCCGAATTAGTATATGAAAAGAAAAAAAAAAGTTTTATATGACGTGTCTTACAGTTAAAGTCCCGACACATTGATATTCAGATAGAACCTCACCATGCGCGTAATATGATAAAAGAACGCTTTCTGTGGGTGGAACTTCAATTAAACAATAAATTAATTAATTTCCATCTATGCATTTAAAACTAATTAAACAACCTCCAACATTTGTGTACAAATCGCGCTGTTAAAGAAAAAAAAACACTGGATACCGCTTCTTTAACTATCCTTCGGCGTAACAACTGAGTGGCGCACGGAATGTTTCGCCTCCACCGTCCTAGATTACTGAAGGGTCTCGCGCGCTCCTCTTCGTTTTTTCTGCCACGCGTCTGTCGCGTGGACGACTGTACACATCTCTCAGTGGCGCAGCGACTCTTGTAGCAACCCCGACCCAGTGGGGCGTGGTTTGTCATCATACACCCCCTAAACAAAGACGTGATACGTTCGTGCCACAAAAAAAAAAAAAAGAAACGAAAGAAAGTATTCCCTAAAGCAACCAGTGGAAAATAAAACCTATAACGTTGGCTAGCTGGGGATTTAGTTATCACTAAGAGAGTGGTGCAAAATGGCACAAAAATATTCATTTGCAAGATGTCGCATAAAGTAGCATGAAGTCACTTTGGAATATTCTTCTGATAAAAAAACATCAAGGTAAAAAGTCGTTCTGCTTTAACCAGTCTTTTTGGCCTTGAGTGAAACACATCTGGTCTGTTTTCCCGTCCATCCACCTCCCACCTCTCCTCACTCTTTCCTGCAGTCCAGATGGGACTCTCTCTGCTCTCTGAGCAACAGCCATCCAGGCCTGGATCCTGTTGTCACGTGAGACTTCGCAGCAGGAGCCTGGGCAGGCAGGAAGCACGGGTTGATGGGAGGTAGGAGGTGGCCAGATTGGACAGGGAGACAAAAGGCGTCGCGGCTGCCTGAGTGCCTTCCAGGCTGGTTGTGGAGTGGCTACTCCAAGCCTCCCTGGAGGCCGATCCCCCTCCTCCAACCTGAAAACACACAGCTGGCTGCAGGAGGTGAGACAAAAGGAGGAGCAGGATGGAGCTGGACACCTGAGCCACATAGATTGTTGATGCAGTAACCTGCATTTATAACATTTCAAGCCACCCGAAGTTGTTAAAACTTCGATTTAAGAGGGCGGCATGACAACCACCAACCATTTGGCATTGTGTAAGAGTTGGCTGTAAGAGTGTAACTTTTGGGCAATATTGCCCGTTGGCATACAATCACACATTAACATTGCTGTGTCGCCCACCTATCACAGGGGCACAGCTGTCACTGCAGCACGCAGTCTGTGCCCCTGTAATCACATATCTGCATATCTCCACTTTCACGCTCTGAGTATGACAGTGTGCTTTCTGGTTCGAACATACTGCTAGAGGATGATTGTGGAAATCAGATTTTCTCTTCAGCAGAGGGGGAGAGCTGAGGTAGTGTCCATGTGTAAAACTAAGAGCTGGGATGGCTTTTCTGTCAAGAGTTGCGTCGCAGAAAATGATCAACATCAACACGACAGCATTAATGACCAAGTCGGTTACTGTTTGGATGCAGCAGGTGCAGGCGGTAACAGTGTCATGTCGCTGGGTCTGTACTTGTCTTCTCTAACAGACGTTTCAGCGAGTGCAGCGATGACGCTGGGGTTGTTTCAATCCCAGGGTGCAGTTTATCAGGTTCCTCTATTCCAAGGGGAATTGAAAATTAGTACATGAGACCTGAAACTAGGCTCTGATACCACCTACCCACAGACTTCTTGGATTCTGTGGTAAAGCTGTTATGTGCCTGTGTCTGAGCAAAGACTTTTCTGATGCTGAGTTTGATTTCATGGAATTTCTCTACTGGCTACGCTGTCCATCACACTTCTATTGCTGTTTACCCCGGTTAAACATATGATCTGCATTATGTTGCAATGCATTCTTCACCATGGAATTGTTTTTCCCTTGTTCTGTCTCAAGTTGATACTTAAGCCCAAGTTATGATCGAGACATCTTTAGTGGGCTCTGAAAAATGTCTTCATTGTTTTGAAGCAGATCATGCCTTCAGACTAAAGAGTGATGTCATCTCTCGTAACTATATATCTGAGAACAGAATGTGGATTCCTTTAGAATCATGACCAAGACTTAAGTTGTCAAAGTGATATTTCAGTTTCTTTTATCATTTATTTGAGGAGCGGTAGTATGACATACGGATGAGAGGTGAGCGTCTTACCTTTAGCAGTCTGAGGGATCCCAGGGCAAACAAATAGCTGGTTAGAAGGAGCTCATTATAAATGCATGGGAGGGTAATTGCACATGGAAAAAAAAATTCAAAACAGTAAGCAGCTTTTATCTTTTACTGTAGGAGGTTGACTGGACACATGTTGTCCTGAATAAATGGTGATTTTGTTAGAAGATGCTGCAGGATTCCTCATCTTACCTCATCTTACCCTTACTTGAAATCTTTGTGTAAAAACATGTACATTAGTACATGTTTTTACACAAAGATTGGAAGTAAGGGGCCTTGCTCAGGGGCCTAGAGTGATTCACCTCTCCTCCAGATTCAAGCTCAGCTCTGTAACCACCAGGCTTCAACTTCCCCTAAGATGAGTGACACATTCAGCCATCTGACAAAAGAAAAAGAGAAATATTTCAAGGAGATAATCTATATTGGATTTGTTCTGTATCAATAAATGTTCATGGATTTTTCTAAACATAGAGTGCTCGGACTGCTGTGTACTGCAGGTATGCTGTGTACACACACTGCTTATGCTTTGCAGGTTTTACAAAGCGAGTGCTGTCTGTGATACTGGAGCAGTTCTTTGGTACCATTTCTTCTACAGGGGATTAATCATGGTTGAGCATCGTAACTTTTGCTTGGAACATGGCGGCCATGTAAGCGGCTTTTTCAGTCCACAGGTCAGAGGCTGAATTGATTTGAAAACCAGTCAATATTTGCAATATGAGTCAAACTGTTGTGTTTTCACCCTAATGTACAGGCACAATAATGTCTTTTGGCTTCTCAAGGTTATCATTAGGTATTGTGGTTCAAAAAGTCCATGTTTGACAGATGTTTTTCAGATATGAAATAAACCTTTAATATAACCACATGTACCACAAGGGTCCCAAAAACAATAGTATTCATCAGCTTCAGCAGTGTGGACAAAAAAGAGGGTAAGTCCTCCAGAAAATGCAGCAAGCGTAATATCCAACCAGTTCAGATGTCTTCTCCTTTGAAAATGGCTTCATGAGCAAATTTCCTTCAAGATAATAATAATAATAATAATAATAATAATAATAATAATAATAGTTTATAATAATAAAATTAAAACAATTAAAGGATACTGTAAAACCTTTGGCTACTAGGGGCGTTAAAAG
>JBBDHI010000021.1:12274358-12287472 GCA_037177115.1 Craterocephalus stercusmuscarum | reverse complement strand
ATGCAACTGTTCCAATATTTCAAATAACAGTTGGCATTAAAATAACAGAAACATTCCCATCCAGCATTGTTCTTCACCACCGACACATGCACACAGAAAGCACCAGAAAATGACAGACAGTGAGACAGAAGTTGTTTTTGTCTTTTCCTTTTTCTCCCTCTCTTTCGCATATGGTCATCCATTCTGCCTGTCTATCTGTCTATCTGTCATTACAGTAAATCAGAGGGCTCTTCGGCTTTATCCGAGCGTCCTTCTGGCTGGGACGGCTGCAGCAGATGTTGGAGCCTGGGACAAAATGGATTTCCCCCCGCCGAGAGCAGCTTTTCTTGCCCTCCTTAATGGAGGCTCCTTGAAATGCTAATGCCCCACCATTAGTATAGTGGTGGTCTGGCATAGTGATGGTGGGAAAAAGAAAGGGGGAAGATGGCGATCCCGACTGAGGAATCTTTGTCACTTAGCATCCCCTGGAAAATATACTCTGCTGATTCCGACATACGTGCATCTTGTAGAAGTTTGAGGAGGAGAAAGCGAGAGAAGGAAATACTGGTTTCACCACAGTGTGATGGCATCTCCCTCTCCTCCCCTCCCTTTTCCTCCCCAGCCTCCAAACCTCTTCCTCATAGTCCAGCTCCAAAGAGGGATAATGATAATCGAGCATATGAATGGAGAGATAAAAGAACCAATTTCTACTTTGCACCAAGCATTTAAGGGATCAGGCAGAGATTCTGAAATTAGGAGGCTTAATTCGCTGAGAACATTTGATGATCAGCCGCTGCTTACTGTTATCGGAGGAATCAAACAGCGGAGAGCAAAGCTGCTTTGCTTAACAGCATGTACCACATGTTTTCACTCCTGCTCAGAGGAGGAACAGGACAGGAGCTGTTGGTATTTGGTTGGCTGCTCTTTTACGTAAAGATGCAACTTACTAAGAGGTTAAAAGCTTTGTGAGGGACATATCGCTAATGCTGTGGACTAGCTTCTTAGATTTAAGCAAAAAACGCTACTTAAAACTGTTCAATTACTCCTGAAGCATTTACAGGCTGTTTTTTTTTTTTTTTTTTGCTCTTTTGCTATTTCTTGCTTAACTCCCTCCTGTGCTCGCACGCACACACGCTCACAGATTTATCGCTCTGGACACTCTTGTCCCTGTCAGCAGCTGGCGGGTTGAGTCTTGTTTGGGCTTGTGTGTGTATGAATGCTTGTGCACAAAATGTGTGTGTGTGTGTGTGTGTGTGCAGAGCCCAAGTAAAGCCTGCTGCTCTGCTTTGCTGTGCTGGCCAGGCCATGTGGCCACTTTAAAGCTCCTTTCTGAGAGGCCTGTGAAGTTGTTAAGGAGCTCCACTACACTGGCAGTTGGCTCTGGGAATCCCTCTGCCAGCTGTAGCCTGCACACATATATACACACATACACACACACGCATACATACACACCCTCCCTGCTTCACTCCCCTCGCTCTGTCTCACAATTTCTCCCTCTCATGCGTACACTTGCTCCGTTTTTCTGTGCTTGCGCCCATCTCTGTCCTCTCTTTCTGTCTGTAATTGTCTGTCTTTGCGTCTGTTTCTTATGTTCTCTTACTCCTGCTTTGTGTCCCCCCCCCCCCCTCCGTGCTGTCTGTTCCTGGTTCTGACCGCAGTATCTGCATAATCTATGTAGTGAAACATCATTGCGGACCTTCTGTCTCTGCTGGCACTGGTCCGGCTGCACATGTTTTCTCTTGTATACCTGCTCAGATCACTGGAAATGCACTTTGGCAACCGACTCCGAGCCACGTGTAGCAATGATGGCTGTTTAGAAAAAAAACTAATGAAAATTGTAGCAAAAAACTGACCGGTACAGGAAAAGATGCTTGTAGCGCTAATGCAGCAAGTAGCGATGCCTTAGAAATGTTTGTGATGCATAAGCAGGCTGTGTATTTGTTGTAAATGTTGCTGTATCGGTTGTGCTTAAATGCCAGTACTGGAAAGTTGCATCCGTCTGAGTTTGGCTGACCTTTCATTGAGAGCAGAGAGCAGGTGCACCTGTGTCCTGTTCCCTGGCTCATACTCCCAAGGTCTGCGGTGCACATCTGCTTGAGTGCGCCTGCTTGTACAAGGAGGACATTTGCTTGTATTGTCATCAACTCCATTTGCAGTGGAAGTCCCTGACTGCAGGGTCATGGATGAATTGTTGGTGAAGGCCAATATATCCTGCATATATTATCTTATCTGCTCATATTCTCTGAGGGTACTTGTAAATATAGGAGATGTTTTATTCTGAGCATGAAGTACAACACGGCTGAAAAGCTAGGTCAGATGAAGCTTAATCAGTTATTCTAAAGCACATGGTCTCTAATTTTCAGCTAAAAGCTCTCATCTTCTTTCCTCTTGTTTCTGTTTTCAATGGGCCGTCATAGATGATTTGTTTTTCTAACTTTTTGGATTCTTGCTTCAGTTTCCATGTCTTATCTGCATTTCCATCTCTATCTGATCGAGTAGTTTGCGTCATAATTTTTGTTTGGATAATAGCTTCATAGAACCTTGGAGGAGGTTTTCCTGGTCAAAGGTGAGCAGGCAGAACATGATCAAACGGATCTTACTTCCTGGATTAATGAAGACAGTGTTCATAAATGATTAAATCAATGTTCATGACCTGATTGGAGGCTGAGCGTTCATCTGAGACATGTTTGCGCAGTTAGTTCCCTTCACTGTGTCTATTGTTACCCCATTTATTTGTAATGAACATAGAGAAAAGGGACTTGTAACTAAGATAAATGTGCTGGTGATGTAATTAAGCTGTGGTAAATGTTTTTGTCACTTGTGTGCAACTGATGTGCAGTGTTACACTTTTTCTCTTTATGAAAAGGCCTCATGCATGGGTGAATTGGGAAAAGAATGAGGGCTTACTGGTGAAACAGTGGAGGTATCAGCATATTTCTAATTGCACAGAGGCTTTTAGCATGGGAGGGTGTGATACAAAGTTTTGGGAGGCTTTGAAATAGAACGAGGAGGAGGTGCAGGAGAAGCTGTGAGTTGTTTGAATGGAAATGCCTCTGCTGTCATGTAGAAGTTTTGGTTGTTCATAATTTGGCTCTGTCTTTTTATACTTCTGTTTTGCAAGCACGGCAGATTTTTTGGAACTGCTTGTGTCTCTGATGAGACAATGGACATCTGGAGCTATTTTTTTTTTTTACAGAAAATGTATGAATGCTCAAACACTGCAGTCTGTCAACCTGCAAGTTCATCTCAGGGAGGCTAGCTGCTCAGACTGCAGACTTCGTCACCAGATGAAGATATCTGGCAGGTCTATGGACACCTTACAGGGTGCAAACATCACATCTGTCAGACTGATCAGTAACGTGACAGAATTTAGAGCTACTCCTTCTGCAAGCATTCATATAAAATACTCTATCTGACTCACAGGATGAAGAAAGCATTAAGTTTCCCCAAACTGTTCATGTTTCTGTTTGGAAGGAAGGTGAGGGCTGACTGCTTTCTTTGCAGTCCGTCACCTGGCTAAGTATCAGTTAGCAGCACTGAAAACAGAGAACTTAGTACATCAATCAATCAAAATTTATTTATAAAGCACTTTTCATGAAAACGGCAACACAAAGTGCTTTAATAAAAAAACTACTTTTAGTCCTGAAAATGTTCAAACGGTAATCTATATAAATACACACACCTCACTACAATCTCCCTTGCACACAATAACACACACACGCACACACATAGAATAGACACAAACACATTTACTTCCCCCTGTTTTTCCCTCCTTTAAATGTCAACTAAAATCTCTTCACTAAATGTGATAGAATGAAAATGAAAGATGTGACTTGGCACTGCTGTGAGGAAAAGATATGTTCAGGATCCATCCACACCGAGGGCCAGTCCAGAACCACGGTAGGCCAGCCGGGGGCCACACAGCAGCCATAAAGCTACCGTGCGGGATCCCAACCACGCTTCAAGCGACTGCTGCAGCAACAATTCTTCCAGAAGAGCAGGCAGAGACCCCGGCTTGGTGCATCTCCATCAGGAGAAAACTGGAGAAAAGTTAAACAAATATACTGAAATATTAAAATAAAATGAAATAAACTTAAAAATAATAAGAACAGATAACGAGAGCAAAAAGTTGTGATAAAATCAAATAATAAAATAAATAGGTCTCTTAAAGACATCTAGTCTTTGTGGCCATGAGGTCCTTTGGGAAGCTGTTCCACAGATGAGGACCGTAATAATGGAACGAGGCCTCGGCAAAAGTTTTAGTTCTCACTTTAGGTATAACCAAGTGGCCAGAACTCAGGGTCTGGGAGGGCTCATAGTTTAAAACCAGTCACATTAATAAGAAGGCCCAAGACCATTAAGACATTTAGAAACCACTGAAAAAAATTTAAAATCAATCCTGAAACACATGAGGAGCCAATGCAGTGATTTTAGAACCGGTGTAATTTGTTCCCGGACCCTGGTCTTTGTCAGAACTCGCGCTGTTGAGAAAAGACCAGAAAGCAGGACATTACAGTAATCCATTCTACCAGAAATAAAAGCATGCATCCGCATCTCCGTGCTGCAAGAGGGAAAAATGGGTGAATTCTGGCATGTTTTTAGGATGATAAAATCTTTGCTACATTTCTAATGTGTGTAATAAAATTAAGCTCAGAGTACATTAAAGGAGCTACACCAGATATTGCGTCCGGCTATTTTAGTTAGCGAAAGCGGCTATTTTTAGCTTTGGCGTGATGCTCTTTCTCTGCCAATGGGGTTAACTTTCGGAACGTTCGGATTCCGATCAGCCAGTAAGAGCGTTCCCCTAGAAATCCAGAAGTTACGGAAGTTAACCCCATTGGCCGAGAGCGTCACGCCAAAGCTAAAAACTAGCCACTATCGCTAACTAAAATAGCCAGTCGCAATAGCTCTTTTAAGATCTTTAACCTTTTCACCTTTGATAGGGGTAAGGGAGTTGAAGGGGAATAAGTTTTCCGTGTGGAAAAGTGGAACATTTGTGAAAGTGGGACAGAAAGGTGAATTTAGTTATTATTTAGTTGGGACCAGAATGGATTTTTCATCAAATAACCTGGGTCTCACCATCTAAGTGATGATTTTTCTTTTACTTTCTGCATCATATGTATGTGGTCATAAAAACAGAACACATAAGAAAACTACTTACACTTATGAACTTTTTATCTGGTTCGAATAATCTTTCCATCTAGCTGATCAGGAAAAATCCGACTCATATGAAAGTGTGGACACTGCAGCAGTTCGGATTTTTGAAGGCTGGGCTCAGAGCTGAGTATTCATAACATCACATGGTGTGCAACAAGGAGAACCACATTAACAGATGAATTATACTTTAATTTGTGTAGGGAGGTAAAATTGATTAGATTCTAAATTATGAGAAATACTTTAAAATCCAGTTAAAAGTAAAGGTTTGAGTTGTGATTGTTGCCATTTTCTTTGCAGCGTTTGCATAACGGGGCATTTAAAACCTAAACCTAAACCTAAACCTCTCCTCTCTCTTCTCCTTTCCTCTCCAGAGATGGCCATGCAAGCTGGCGTCCTTTCACTCCACAGATGTCTCTGTTCCTATAGGGCTCTCGCTGCGAGGAGATGTGTTGGCAATCCTGTGAAACACACCTAACACACGTGCCCGGGTACACACACACACAAACCCCGCACACACACTGACAGATGCACTCTCACAGAAACACCCCAACACACGGTGTGATGCTGCTGCTGTCGCCGCTGGAATCTATGTCTGTGAAGACGTTCTCATCTTTCCCGTTTCTTCCCTTTCCTACGTGTCGTTCCTCAAAAGAGACGCAGTAAAAGCAAAGAGAGGAGGCAGATGTGTGTGTCTGCGCGCATGTGTGTATGCAGAAAACACATCCTGTGTGACAACCTGGTGTAGTTTGGTTCCGTCAGAGCTCTCAAGTTGGATGTGAGAAGGTTGTCACCACATACCTGAAGCCGGCAGGATTAACACCTGTTATGAGCTCGAGTGTGTCATGTATGTATGTTTGTTGACGAGCCTCTCACTGCATTCATCATGGATTTGGCATATTTCGGTATTTATCTGAGATTCTTTTTGCTTCAAAGTTGCCATAAGTTCAGGGAATAAGGCCCATTTCCTTCATTAGGCGGTAGAGGAAGAATTTCCTGCGAAGTGAAAATGAATAATTCTGTTTTTTTCATCCTTTTGTCTCGATTTGTGCATCATCTGTGTCCGTGATGCCTGTTTAGGCTAGCATGATGGTGTGTTTTCCTGTTTTCAACAGTCGTGCTCTGATATGTTCTTGTTGGCTGCACTGTTGTGTGTCACTCGGAGTGTGTGTGAGTTTGTGTGACTGCATGCGTGTGTGTGTCCACAGCATGGCAGTCCATCTGTCTCCAGGAGAGCAGTTTCCTGTTCTCTCCCTCTCATCTCTGCCACTGCAGGAACACACAACCTGGTACGACATCCGCTCACACACACGCGCACGCACACACATACACACATGTACGTAAACCGGCTGTCTGTCTATCTGTCCGCCTGTTTGCCGACACACATTCGTCCGTCCGTCTTTCCGCACACATCCCCATAAAGCTCATCAAAGCCAGTCATCTGCCTTCCTTCTGTCTCTCTGTCTGCCTGCATGTCTGCCCATCTATTTGTCTGTTCTCCAAACGGTCACAAATGATGGGTTGGTTATGTGTGTAGCAGAGTTTCACATGCGCCATTTGGCATCCCCAGCTGAAGCTCAACAGAGTGCTAAATGGCAGGGACACAAAATGGCTGCAACAAAGTAGCTGCTGCAAAATGGCGACAGATGGGAGGTGCGACACTGAGTCAAAGGTTTCGGGACGTCTCAGGCCTTTCTCGGTTTTGATTATGTTGAAGTTCAAAGGGGATGCGGCGCGCAGTGACTTTCTATATGAGACAGTCTCATCGATCGCCCTCGCTGTTGGCCGAGCTGGTTTATAATGATTGCTTCACAGTTCCTTGTCTGCTGCAGAGGTGTCTGGGTTTTAACACAAGTGGAACATGTGTGTCGGTTGTGTGTGTGTGTGTGTGTGTCCAAGGGGGACATTGATTGGAGCTATTTCTTCTTTGCCACATGACAGATGCAGCCTGTTCACAGTAGAAACGTCAATGCCCACACCTGCTTAGGTGGTGAATGTGAGGCATCGCTGACGACTGCCTCCGTGGAGCCAGACTGAGAGAATGACAAAGTAGGAGGAAGGACTTTGTTAGGACCTAAATATGTGCCAGGATGAAAATGATCACTATCAGCCCTTTAAAGATGAATATCTGTTCAATCCAAGGACATACAGTTTCCGGAACACCGTCAGTATGAGCTCACAGAGTATAAGAAGAGGTGCTCATTAGTGCGATGATCACATTATAAAGGCAAAAACAGTTCAGTGTTGTGAGAATAAACAAAACTGTATGATTTTCCGTTACAGTTGGTGAAAATTATCGTACACCACATGTTGTGCCTGCATTTCCATCCAGTATCTCAGTTTCCAGCTCTGCACCATCATGGGGCAATCTGTTGACTGTTGATTTAACGGAACGATAACCCTATATCATATTATCTCTGCACATATGTGTCAATCACGCAGTTTGCAGATTAAAAAGACAGAATGAGAAAGAAAAAAAAAAGAGAAAATCGTGACAGAGACTTTTCTGGCACAGGGAATAGTTTTAAATGAGGCGGAAAAAAAAAAAAACTAAAAAAAAAAAAAAAAAGAGAGCCAGCCCCAAGCGTTGGGGCGTGTTTGACGCAGGTAGGATTATAGGCCCTAATAAGTTATAAATGATAGTAATGGCCATCTGTTCGCCTATGGGGAGCTCCTAGCCAGCTCTGATTTGGCACGGAGAGCCGCGGCACGACAGACACTCCTTTGAGCATTGGGCGTTTAGAACGCAGCCACCTCGTGCCTGGGCATTTGCTAAATTCAGACGTGACACCCTGACAGCAGATGCTCAAAGCTAGACTTCAAGACGAGGATAAGTGGAAATTTTTCCCTCTTCACCAGGAGAATTATGAACACTGTAGTTAAGGAACTGTCAAATGTGCCTCTCATTAATACCAACTGGTTGGGAAAGAAAAAAAACAAACTCAGTTCTCGGCACAAAAATATGATTTTAAACAGCGCAAAACATCTTAATGTTACATTGGTTGGGCAGTAATTGAGTGACTGTGGACACGTTTGTCCCTGGTAACTGTGGCCTCTCCATCTGTGTGTGTGTTTGTGCATCAGGGCTGTGGTCTTAGCCCTGTGGCAGGTGTCTCATCCCAGTGCCGTGTTTGCAGTCTGGCCCCTCTAAGCGCTGTAGCCTGTCTGAGGCAGATTACACACACATAGGAGCAGATGGGTGCAGACCTCAGCACCAACAAATACACAAAACAAAGTCAGGCCAGCTGAATGCACTTGATCAATACAAGTACGCATCTATATATCCGAAATCGTGCAATTACAAAACTTGCTTATTCTTTTATCTGTGTTGCACATATGCAGTATCTCCAGTGTGTTCTGGTTTATATGTAATTCTTGGCCCTGCATGGCTAAGGACATTAGTGGGTAAGCATAATCCTGCTTCCTGGAGATGAGAGGAAGGGTCCCTAGCCCTTACCAGTATGTCAAGTCCCCCATCAAGACTAGCTGACATGACACTGGCATGACTGGCAAAGATATTCCCTCCGGCTTCCTCAGGTTTACTCGTATCAAAGCAGGAATTACTTGCATTAGGTGGCTAAGATGCTGCACTAATGCACCATGTCTTCTCCCTAATCAGACCATGTATGGATGGGATAAAATGCTACAGCATGCATGACAGCGCCTGAAGCCTGCTGACATGAGAACATGAGCAAGTATCCTCTTGTTATTCTTTACTCACAAGGTTCATACATAGTTTGCATGAGATGTTCGTATGTTGTTGTTGGGTTAAATTGAAACTGTGTCACTTCTTAATTTCTGTAATACTTCTGTGTTAAAAAGTAAGTTTTGATCTTATGAAAAACATACAAAATAACAAAATATGCATGGATTAACTAAGTAATAAGAATAATTAAGTAAATTTAAAATAAATGAATATGATAAAAAAAGGACCCATAAGAAGAAATAAATGTATCAAAAGTTTGATTTTTCATTGATAATCCCTGTGCCAAGTGTCAAGCAGTCCTCCATCTGCTTTACAGAGCAAGACAGTGCGAGTGGTGTTTTGTCCATGGTGTCATTTCTGCAGGATGACTGCTGTGGCTCTGATTAGTGTTCCTGTGGCTCATTCTATAAACGCCATTGTACCACTTTGCTTCACTGCTGCAACCCTCCTGCATCCTTTTCATCTTTGTGATGACTCACGATCATTTTTTTCATTTCCTAGTGATTCTTGTCCATGTGGAGCCATGATGCAGACATGTAGGAGCAAACAGCCCACAGGTCAAAACATAAGAACATTCTGGCATCAGATCATCTTGTAACTTTGTTTTTGCAATAATTACAAAGGATTTTACCAAAGATGACATGCTTTTTCATTGTTTGCTGAGGATTGCAGGTGCGCTCATCGGCTTTGTGACACTGAATTTGTGCATTATAAAGTGTATTTCAACAAAGGTTGTTTGGTTTTCATTGCTTCTGCGGAATGAAGGGTTGCAAGCGAGGATGACATTAGAGTCGAGCCAAGGGAGAAGATAATGAAAGGGTGGCGGACAGTTCCCTTTAGCCTTTCTTTCTGACTGGACATACCTGAAAAGCAGCAGAGGCCTTTTGGTGTCGATTCATGTTTGTAGTGGTTGATCAGGCAAACAGCCAAGATGGAAGTTTTCAGTCGCCTGCATGTTTCGACTGGAGGAAAGGGGGTGGACACTTGTGCTCCAGTCTGACCAGTTCTTTTGTCAGGACAGTATCAGATGTGCTAACTACTGTTTTCCCACTGTCGGTTTCTCTGGGGATTTTGTTTTAGCTGATCCATTGAATGTTTTAAACATTTGGCTGTACTAAAGGGCGAGATTCAACGGGAGAAGAGTTTTTATATGTTTTCTTGTACTTTGAATTACCATAATTCGTTTTTTGTTTTAATTTCATGCATGGCAGTAGTTTGGTTTGTAACATTGCTCTGCCTAAGCCTCCCTATTATGCAGAATTGTCTCACTTTTTCTTTTTCTTTGGCCCATTTCTTTGATCTCCTGAATCCATTTCACGGAAAATACCAGTCCACCCTTTTTGTGATATGTTCAACATTCAACACCAATCCAAGTTTTTCATTCTGCTGTAAATAAATTGATCTTTTGAGCTGTGGTCTCACTGATATGAAAAGACCACAACCATCCACATTGCCTGTAGGACTGGATGATACTGGAACAGCACAGTTGCAAGACTTCAACCAGGAGACCCTCGTTTATTTCTAATACCAGCGATACTGCTTTGTTTTGTATCTTAAGCATTGTTTATTCATCAATGTGTTTAAAGCTATTACTACGTTGTTGGCAGTATATTTGTGAGGTTGTGATAACATATGATTATTAAATATAAAGTTATAGTGTGATTGGTCCTACTGCTTCAAACAGAGCAGGTATATGACATTGTGTTGTTTTTTTGTCTCTTTGTGACAGCATACTCATCTTGCACAAAGATGCAGCTGTTCTCTGACATCCATTTGATGCCTTTTTTTTTCCTTGTGTCAAAGCCATTTTCTGAATACAACAGAGATGACATGGTGATGCCAGGAGAAACTTGTTTGGCTCAAACTAAACTAGGAAGAGCATGCACACATACATTCATGTATATGCGCACTCCTTTGTGTACACAGATGCTCCTCTGTGTGCTCCTCACAGATGCTGTACGATCCTTCGTGCGACTGAGAGCTGCTGGTCACACATGAAAAGGAGAAAGTGTTACCAACAAGGCTGATGTATGGAAGCTAACAGGCAACACTGTGATGTGTGCTGTGTATGAGGAAACAAAGAGAGGGAGCAAGCTTTGTCCACAGCTGTGTGTGTCCTCAGGGACCTTATTTCCAAACAGGAAGAGGTGTCAGATGGCCTGGGGATGCATCTCTGGGACACAACCGGAGAACTGTCCCCGGCCTCCACACACACAAACACAGACCATTTTACTTTTATGTCACAGCAGCGATTCGACTCCATTCGCCCGCTGTCCTACATGGTAATCATTTGACACCAGTGTCCTTCCCGCAGAGGCCTTGTCTCCTGTTTGCACACAAACAAATCCGAAATCACACCTGTGGAAGCTCTGATGATCGGTAATTAGCTGCCCACAGAAGCACTGCCTCACCTCACTAATGATGAAGGGTTTGAATGTGGGAAGGCAGATTCCCTGGAAAGCAGGTGATCTAATTCAAAGGGTCTGCTATTACAGTTCATGTTTATTGGGTCAGTTTACTGTCACTGATTGGTGTTCAGAATTGAGATTGGATATAGTCATGGGCTGCCATATGTGAACTTGCCCATTTGTGCATTTGTGTTGTTTTGCTGAGCTTACATTGTTGCATCTCTCATGTCCAGACTCCACTGATGCCAGTAGGTATGTGCGTGTATGTCTGCGTATGAGCATGTGCTTGTTTGTATATGTTATAACAAATTATTTTTCAGCTTGACTGCTTGTGTGTGTAAATGAGTTTGAAAGGCTATGTAATCACCCAAGATAAAGACTAAGTATGTGTTTGTGTGTGTGTGTGTGTGAAGGCAGCTGGACCTTAGCCAAACTCTTGCCAGGGCTTTTTTGCTGCGTCCTCTCAAGAATGAAGCATGCACTTGTGAGAGTGTTTCTCTGTATGAGAGAGAGAACATTGATTCTTATTATCAAGAAAGTGCCACCTCCTCTTTCCCCTTGAAGCTGCAAAACAAGCAACAGTATTGATGGATTTTGAAGGAGCTGCTGCGATGTCAAGACAAGACTACAGGAAGATGCTTTGTTAGGTGCTGGGAATGAATGTTGTGGCTGGTGATGGGAAATGTATGTTTTTGTAACAGTTGATGTACAACATCCATCTATTGTGCACATTTGAAGGAAAAAAAAACACTTCAGAGCAAGAAATGAGTTTAGCAACTATCAAGGTAGTTAGACTTAGCCTGGATGCTAGTATAGGGTGACAAGTTCAAAAGATACACAACTGTTTCTTTCATCATAGTTGTGTCGACTGTTTCCTTCATATGAATGCACATGGTTGAAAAATACAGACAAATGAACATTTTTCAAACATCACCATGTCAACTAGACTTCTGTTACATGTCTGTGCTCTAGTTGACAGGAACATTGACCTTACCCACAAGCCAATTGCTAACATGCTAAATGACAATGGTTCTTTTTCTTTAGCCTACTTTTTTGAGAGAACAAATCAAGATTCTATGTCACAAGCGAAAGGTCTGAGTCAAACCAGAAATCTAGGAATTTATTACGACTTAAACTAGGCTCATTATTTCTTTCAGACATTAGAAGCAGACATATATTGATTAAGAGGAAGGACACTACTAGAAGTCCATCAATGATCTCACCTCAGTGGAGATATACTGTATTATTGGCAAAAAGATGTATGCCATTGAAAAGTATTGGCCCCTGTGTGCGCTGCTGACATCAGATGCTAATTAAAGAAAAACAGACTTCCAATCACCATACTGCAGAATTTTTCCAGAACTGACTTTCATTCATTATCGTTTTTCTGCAAAATAACTGAGAAAGAAACATCTGGGAAGTGAGGAGTAGTTGTTGGAGTTGTAGGAGAGGAAATTTGCCCCATTGTCCCTGACAATGTGAATGTAATGAAAGTCTGAGAAGTTGAAAATGAAATAACAATAAAAAAAGAAGAATTCATAAAACAGGAAATGTTAAAAAAGCTAACAAAATGGAATACAAACTTATTTTACTGGGAAATTGAGCCGCTTTAAGCACCGCTGTGACTCGTCATGCAGCCCTTATCTAGTAGCTGGTTAAACTATTTTACAACCATATCTCGTGACAGTTCATGAAATGGCACCAAAACCATCATTTTTCAAGGCAGCTACTTTTCTCAGAATCCTTTATATTGCACTGAGACAAAACTTTTAATAATCAGACTTTATAATTAATTCCATCCTCCATTAATTTATCTTGTCTTTTGGAACAGCATAAAAAGGACAGCATATAATCTTTGGCTGCATAA
>JBBDHI010000021.1:12212431-12226893 GCA_037177115.1 Craterocephalus stercusmuscarum | reverse complement strand
GTTTTACTTTATATAAACCATAAATGAATGATTTACATGTGAAAAGGAAGGATTTAAAAGCATGATATATTTCCTTTTAAGAATTATGTTATCTAACAAAAACATTTCTGATTCTCTCACATAACTCTTTTGTGAGGAAAGCTAGAAACAATCAAGACCCCTGTCATGTAAGAAAATAACACTTTAATCATGGAACCAGTGGAGAAAGACTTATCAGCACAGCCGAGTCTCACTTATTTCTTTGAAGACCTAGTTTGTTTTAACTCATCAGGTTTTTTTAGTGAATGGGTACAATGTACTTTTACGTCTGTAATTCAAATGTCACACCACAAACACTGTTTTGATGTTCAATTTTCAATGAAGTGAGAGTGGAAAATGAACCAGTTGGAATATAACTGGTTCATTTACTACTCTCAGTTCGTACAGTTGTTATTGCAAACATGTCTGACCATGACTGAGCAATTTATTGTTATTTATTGTGACAATTGAGGACATTTTTATGTTATGTCCACAAAATGACATGTAGTTCTGATAAGTGTTAGTATATGGAAAAGACTAAAGTAAATATATTACTAACAGTTTTAATTATGACGTTTGTTACGTCCCAGGCTGTAAGGCTGAAAAAAAAAAACAGGAGAACGGTGCTTCCCTCAGATCCAAATATTTAGTTTCAACATAACTTTGAACCACATGCTTTGTGCCATTTTCACACACATGATATTCTACAGTTATGTTTGCCAAGGGCTGAAGAATAAGAAGAAAACTTAGTTTTTGATTATGCTGAATGCTATGATTACGAAATTAACTGCTTTTAAGCAAATATTGCAATATGTGGTGCAAACCTCAGGAGCTTCATTCCACTTCTACACCTGTGCATGCTAGTTGGTTGTATGACTTGCACAATTGGAATGCAGCCTTTCTGAATACTCCCATGCATGATATCAAACCTCTTTATGATGTGATTCTCTGTAATATTGATGATAATAATTATGACATTTTGAAAAAGAAATGTTCAATACAGTTTCCAGACCCATGTCTGACCTACTGTAATAATGTATTTCTGTTGGATTAATTCACTCCATTCATTTTTTTCCTTTTCTGCAGTGAGCGGCTCACACTCATTCATGCTAATAAACTTTATTTGAATTTATAAGAGGAGCAAAGAAGGTTTCTAAAGTACCATCCTCCATATTTAATGGAGCCTTGCAGATGCGTTTTGACCTTTCTGTTCTGTGTGAATATATGAGTGTATTCCCGCATGAGTTTGAAGAGGTTACAACCAGTGGCATATCAATGATTGATTAGACTTGTGGTGCCTGAGCATGGATATTAACATGAAAGTTGAAGGAATTCTGTAGCTGCTATTTCCTCTTCAATCTTTTTCTCAACTATTGTTGGTGCAACCTGCTTAAGGAGAGGATGTGAAGTAAATGAGTAGGTTGAGGCTCAAACTGACGAGTAATTTCTTTTATGTTCGAAAACTGCGTGCCAGTTCATCATCGATGTAAACATCCTCCCTCTCAAGTCCTAAAATATTTTGCTGAAGGCTGGTGTGACGTTGCGTAGGAGCACTTAAACCTCATACAAAGACAAAGAAGGAAACTAGACTGTCTTCATCTCGTGCCTTGACTTCCTGTCTAGGAGTTGCTTCAGCAACAAAAGAAACAAACTGTTCTATTGAAGAGAAAAGGGTTTGTTGAAAAGAAAAAAAAAAGAGAGAGAAACAATCAGATACCTCAGAATGCTTTCTCAGAAACTCCTCTGACACCGGATGCTTACCTCTAGATATAGCGAATGTGTGGTTGTGTGTGTCTTCCGGGATACTTTTACCCTTTTTGGAGGGGCTTTGAAGGAAGCTATCAAAACCTCGCTCTTTCATCTCCTCCGGCCCCAGCGCTCTCTGCTCCTCCGCAGGTGGTTTCCCCTCCAGTCCTTACTCTCTCGTCTCGCTCAGTCTTTGCCTACACCTTATTCACCATTACCTCAGGAAAAACAGATATGCTCCACTGCTGTCCTCATAGTTTTCCAATTCCTCTTAAAAATAGAGCGTACACAACAGGATTTTTTTTTACATCCTCCTCCTTTGCGCTGGCACAACTAAAAGGTAGAAGATGATAAACCAAACCAGGTGCTGAGGATGATGTTTGCATGATTTTGTCATAGCGTTTTCTTCCAGGGTTGCGTCACTCTTGAGTCAGATGAAGACTCTTACTTGATGTTGACGTGGAAGAGTTCACCCTAAATCTGGGGCTTTAGGAAATTACTTACCTCACCGTTCCATGTAAAAGTAGGTTGGGGTGAATATTTTTGAGGTTCATATGATTATTTGGTGAACCTCGCCAAAATGCTGTTGTTGTTTTCTCTGCTCCGATAATGAACTGGAAAATCTTCCTTGGATTTTTTGGCCACTTCAGGTCACTGTTTGTTACATGTCTAACCAGTCAGAGGAGTGAGATGTGACAAACTCTATATCCTCCTCTCTGTTGCTGTTTCTGTTTCCCTCACCCCTCTCTCCCAAAGTTTCCCTCTCTCTGGCTGGGCGGCCGCAGGTTTCCAAACAAACTAGCCGAAACATGTTGTCTGTGAGTCCGTCCATCCAGCCCTCCTGCTGGGCAACAAAGCTGCCATCCACAATGTAAGCAGGTGGCGCTGGCATCCCAGGGAGGATGGGCAGAGCGTGTAGGCGTCACACAGGCGACGCCAATCCAAAATTCCCAGCTGACCCCCCAAAACCAAGGCTTGGGCATCGCTTGCCAATCTTGTTCTCTTGTTTTTGCTCGCCGCATTCAACATTTCTGTTAAAAAAATCTCATATTGGACCCCTTTGTGCTTCACTTTGTTTCAATATCTTCCTTTTCTCCTCCATATCTAAATATCGAAGCCTTTCTCCCCGTGTTTGCTTTGTGGGGGTGCTGTTTAGCCAATGGGACCCGCAGTAGGCCTCAGGCCAGCCGCCTTCGGTTGGACGTTAATGAACGGAACAAGAGTGGGCACATCTGATGAGGCTGGCCGTGCTGTCAACTGATTTTCATCTGGTGTGTGTGTGTGCCTGTGTGTGTGTCTGACAACAGGTGCAGACCAGAGCTGTATGCACTGACAAAATACAGCCTCTGCTGTGCCAACACAGGTGATTTCCACCTAAGACACACAAACACCGTTTTCTTACTATTTTTCCCCCATTCTGAATTAGAAAGCGCCTTGAAGAATGAACTAAATGACAGTTTGATTACTTAGACTATCTAGAGAGTTTGAACTCCGGCTCCCTCCACTGGATCCAGCATTGATAAATTCTAAATTATCGCCTGAAAGCTGATGATGTAAAACCAGTCGGATAGACAAACAAGGAAACACCTGTCACATGCAGCCCTCAGTGAAACGACTCACTCTTGAGCAACCTACACACACTCAGTGGAAGATCTGAGTGACAACATCCTGTTCCTCTCTAGCTGTCAACAGGCCTAAAGCAACAACAGTATAAGCGTCTGTGTTCATTAGAACAGTACCTGTCTGGGGCTCCCTTAACCACCTGGATTTTCAAACAAAGGAAACTAACTCTCCTAATTGTTCTCACAATGTGCCACAGGCAGACAACATTCACAGTGGCGTCGAAACGGCAGAACCAAGCGTCTCGCCGTTCCCAAATGTCACATTGTTGTGCGTCGTGCATGGACAGAGGCAAACGAGACAGGGAGACAGAAATGTGATTATCCGCGGAGGGAGAAAATTTTTTTACTCTCATCCAAAAATAACAGAGAACAAAGGCGGATAAATGAGTGAGTTTTTGAGCAGAAGCTAGTAGGCTTTGGCAGCACTGGCCAGGCAGGAGGGGAGAGAGACAGTGAGAGCTAGCTAGCGGCCCGTCCACACATCTGTCCACACAGCACGGGGTAGGTTCCAGCGACACCCACAGAAACAGGCTTAACCTTCTCTTCCCCCCACCACCTGTTCATTACTATGGGCCCCCCTACCGAGCTACCGCCGGTCTCCTCTTCTCCTCTCACCCGCTCCCTTGTTCTCGTTCTCTCTCTGTCTGCCACGACTCATCCCGCTCTTTCTTTGTTATCCTCCCATTCTGATTTTTACACAGTCTCTCCCTCCTTTTCTTGTATTTATTTTCAAAATGTCTCTTATTAGAAATCACCGCCACATATCGATGATGCCGTAGGTGGTTAGAAGTCTGTAAAGCTACACGATCTTTTTCTAATGAGGAGATATCAACATTCAGCTTATTTTAGCCTGTGCGAGAGAGAAAGAGATGGCCGGTGTATGTGGAGGGAGAGAAAAGAGGCTTTTGATGAATTGTCTGTGAAAGTGCATCAGTCTACCCACATCTTCAAACCCCCCGATGGCGCTTGTCCGCTTTCAGACTCATTTTTCTCCACATTGTTGGTAATTTAAGCGATCTTGCCCATGGCATCATTCATAGTTGGCCCATTTAAATCCCCTTAGAAATTCTATTTGGAGAAAGGAAATGACAAGATTTAGCCTATTGAGGTATGCCAGAACATCATGAAAATCCAACATGGGAATATGAAAGATTGTAAAACCATCATCATTGTTCCACTTTGTTACTGTGTGGGAAATAAAAAGAAAAAAGAGGGCTGAACAGTCTCTGTACTTGTTGAAACTCATTTTCATGTTTGATCAGTTCTTTAGCCGGGGTGAATCGTGAAATAACCTCAGACCTAACTGGGTGGACATGATCAAAAATGAATACATAAAAATCAAAGCATTTTGAAATAAAGCAGAGCTGTTTTTTAGCATTAGGTGCAACTTTCATGTTCTATACTTTAATTCCTCTTCAAACTAAACAAAGGGGATAAAAGAATGAAAAACAAATTGCACCCGCAGTCTCTCATATGGTATCACAGTGAGCGCAATTTGGCATGGGCTTATGCCATCATTGTACATAATTTCACTCCGGCCAATTCTTATTTTTAACTGTGAAAGTGAAATCACATTCTGGGCCACACATGTAGCGAATGCAATTATCAGCCATCAAAACATGCAAAAAAGATTTTTATTTTTAAGTGTTGCCCATATTTAGGATATGTCCATGCTGTATCCAAGAATAATAATCAAAAACAATTTTCAGTCTGCAAGATATCTGTAAAGAAACAACTAGCAAATATCTACAATCTGTCATTCCAAGCCTGTGATTTGTCTGCTCGAAGCCTGAGTGTGTGAGTTTGCGGGTCCTTAGGGCATCTTGTTGACTTGCATTCTGCATAACTCCAGATATTCCTTTTGCCTCTTTAATTGCTTTTGCACACTGGTCCTGATGATGATAAGGAGGACTTGGTGACAACATCTCAATTTCTCTCCCCAACTGAGCGCTCCCAGTTTCAATTATCCTCACCGCTTTGCTAGCCGCCCTCACTCTCTTGCCTCCAAATAAATTTCATTTCCCTTAAGCCTGCTAGTTCAGTATCTGATGGCGTCTCACTCAGTTATCCATGCATGGTATTATCAGGAAGACAGGCCCTTACTGCTCACTGAGAGGGAAAGGCTGCAGGCCTCTTATTACATACCAAATATCAGGCAGCATATTCAAACCCAAAGCAGCTGGCCAAAGGACTCTGCCCAAACTGGATCAAACTGTTCAGTGTTTTGCACTGGCTTAAAAACAGATGTGGGAGTTTGCTTTAAATGTTGCAAATTTAGACGTACTGACATGTTTTCCAACAATTACAAAATAGAAGTAAAATTTTCTCTGAGTTTGACAATCATATCTGTAACTCTGCATCCACAAAGATAAAAGTAATTAGTTTTTTTTATTCATGCGAAAGCTGAGATACAAATTGAAGCTAAATTGAAAAACAGAATTTTATCCAAATGCCATATATTATTCTGAACTGTCATTACCGAACTGGAACTAAAAGAAAATAACTTACCTGAAATTTTCAACCACTTAAATTATTTAAGTATTCTTTTTCCAGATTGTCCTCTCAAGAAAGGAAAATATCAGCGGTAAGATGTTGGACACAAGTTGTGCTGTGCTACAAAAGAAACAATAAAACAGTTAAACAGTGTAATATCATTTTATTACCTCCCAAAAGCTCAAAGTAATATTCTCCTCTGCTTTTGAAAATTAGATAAAAACCTCTATCCAGATTACGCCACCAATATGAGTCAGTGTCATGATCATTTTCCCACAGAGAAGGAAGTCAGACTCGTATAACAATTAACCGCATATTGAACACACAACAATAAACATGTAGACTATTCAGTGCAGCTGTGATAAGACAGTGTTTGAGCTCTTTTTATTGCAAGAGGTTCCCACAGTTCAGGGTGTTCAGAGGTCTTTCACAAAGCCGCACAGGTCCATAAAAACCAGCAGTTCTTCATCAAAGCGAAGCATCAATACATATGTCATAGATGAGGAGCTAGTGGTTCAGTTCATTTTAAAGGGAGCAGCAACTTTTTATTTTTGGTGCAACCCACACACTAAAGCAGAAAGATTTTATTTCAGACAAACCTGTGTTTTTTATTTAACAGAAAGATGAACACCTTTCTGTTTTTAGAATAGCTTTATTTTTGAGAATTTCACTCTAAATGATACCTAATTATCATCTTTAGATTTTAAACATTTAAGTACTGAATAGAAAAGAAATTAAGAATTAGAAAATGTTACAATTAAAGAAAATACCACTTGTAGTCTATTTGACGGTATAAATTTGAACTGAAATAGGTCTGCATTAATGCAACACTTTCATATTTGTTTCAAAGAAATGTTTCAGCCTTACCAAAAAAAGGATCTGAGAATGGATCGCTTCTTGGCTGCTTGTTTGCCCAGATTGACAGTGATTATTTTTCTGATAAAGAGTACAAAAGATATGTGAACTTGAGGTTACTTTATAACCGTAATGAAACAACAAGGCTAAACCGTTCTGCCTATTGTCTAGCATTTGGCTTTCTTTTATATTTTGACGCTCTGCCTTTAACGGAGTCTGTTTTGTGTATGAACCTACGTTGTATTGTGAGTCATCCTTGTGCAGTGAACAAAAACAGTAATAACTTTTGAGATTGCAGGGATTCAATAGTTGCATATTATCTGATAAATACTCTGAGTGGGCAGTCAATAAAAGTGTTATGAATGGTGAGAATGTAGACTTTTTTTGTTTGGTTTATAACTTTTGATAACAGTTCAAAGGTGTGGAGTTATATGTGCTGTAAAACTGACCAACTAACACTTCATGTGTGGACTTTAAGCGGTCCTCCGGCCCCATCAACATGTTTGCTAACTCCGTTGTTGAACTTTATCACTGTGACGGTAAAACGCTCAATACCTGAACAGATAAAGATGAAAAGCACAGAGTGCACATTTTTCTGCTTTCTGTCTCAAACTGAGAGACATTTTCAGGGTAAGTGGATAGAGGAAGGATAGGGAAGGCTTAAAATGATGACCGATGCTCTGCAGTCTGAATCTTAATATCACAGCACTCATTATGAATCTGTTAAACAGTTTATATCTGAAGAGTGATGCCTTCTTTTAAGAACTCAGTTAAAAACGCTTGCAGGGTTTTAATGTCATGATAATTTTCATGCCACTCTCAGGGCATCAAAAAAGTTTGAGTAATTAGGGGATGAATCAGTGTTGATTTTGACATACCTAAAGCATTGTTTTTAACACTAAAGACACTGGAGATTTTTGTCCTGCTCAATGCAAAGATGCTTGGTTGTATTTTCTCCCAGATAAACCCAACAACCCACATTTTCAACCCACATCACTTTTGAAAACATTTGTAGTTTTTTTTAACATGAGACTTTAGAAATGTTAAATTACTCTCTTCAGACTGGTTTCCCACCATCATCCTTTCCAATTGCAATGGTGAGGCCCTTTGTGGAGAAGAGTAATTTAGACCACAATGTTCTCAATAATAACTGCCCTGTATCCACTTTGCCATTTTTGAAGGGACACTATACAACTTACACTATTTTGTGAGTGACGCCACCTGTCGACGGCTAATTTGGCATCCATCTTGCATCTTACCTGAACAGTGAGCGTATCTTGTCTTATCTCTTGCTCTTCTTTGGGTCTCCTTAGTTTCCTCTCCTCCTCTGATAATGTCTTCCAGTGTTTCTTTGCCGAATTCACTGGTGCATGCTCAAAATCGCCAGTGTGTTTACTTTCACTTGCTAGTTTGTCATGCATGTGCAAGGCAAAACTTGGCAGATAGCCCTGGATGTGAAAGTTGTATGGTGCAGTTTGTCAGCTGTGGGACACTGCTGGGCTGCGATGGCTCAACGAGTGCACATACAGTAGTGGCCTTTATGTCACTGTATTATCAAACGAGTCTGGAAAGCCGAGTTTTTAACTTGAAAATTTGTGTAGTGGGTCTTGAAAAAGGTTTTTTTATTAAATTACACAAGATTCTGAATCAACACAATATTTTAGAAGGATATAAATCTGGTTTTAGATTGAACCACAGTACTGAGACAGCTCTCTTAAAGATAGTTTAATTTTCTTACATGGCGTTTATTTCATCCATTTATTTGTGTAATACTCTCTATGTTTTATTTTTAGTTGTATTTATTTTTAGGTGTGCATGTATCTATGGGTGACTCTGTGAAACAGTATTTAGCTTATTGAGATTTTGAGAATTGGTGTGGAAACTGGCTCAGGTGGTGGAGCAGGTTGTCCCAATGATCCAAAGGTTGATGGTTTCACTCCTGCTCCCACAGTGTGTCCTTGGGCAAGACATTTGCCTTCAGTGTTTGCATTGCTGGTGGTCTGGCAGATTTTTGCTCATGTTTATATTTTGCCAGTGCCCTCACCACTAGAGGTAACATGAGGTGGCGTCTACAACCCATAGAAGTTGCCAGTGCAGCTCATCCAGGATGGCACATCAATGAGAAGGTTTGCTGTGTCTCCCAGCACCAGAGAAGCAGCCAGAGAACACCAGGATTGGCAGTCTTCATTGGTGCTCTGTGCTTTTCACAGATTAGAGCAGTTTCACAATGAACACGTGACAGATGTGTGAGAGTCTGGAGATGCCATGGAGAACAATGTCCTACCTGCAACATCCTCATCCCATCCTGGGTCCCTTCTGATGCAGGCTCATGTGGCTGGAGTGTGTCATACACGATTGGAGGCATTAGCACCACGAGCTTTCCTGCCTGTTCATCAGACTTGAATCCAACTGATCATTTCTGGGACATCATGTTTCGTTCCATCCACCACTGTCATGTTGCACCACTCTATGACTGATGCTCTAATCCAGGTCTGGGAGGAGATCCCTTAGGAGAACATCTGACATCTCATCAGGAGCATGCCCAGACATTGTAGGGAGTGCATACAGGCGCATGGAGGCCACACACTGTACTGAACCTTATTCTGAATCGTCAGGAATTTCCACAGAAGTCGGGTCATCCTGTGATCTGATTTTCCAGTTTCAAGGTTTCTATTAATCAGTCTTAATTTGATTCAACTCAGTAATTAATAAAAACTAAAGATTTTCAACTGGAATTCATCATTCATCATCATCAAAGATCATTATACATACATAATATATGATGTATGTATATGTATATAAAAATGTATGTGTGTGTTATAGTTTTAATTGAAAAGTTTACTCGTTCATCCTCTCCACATTTTTGGGTGCTAATTCCGTTTCCCTCAGACACACTCTGACTTGCTGATGCCATCTCTATTATAACATGGAGCCAAACACAAGCATTCATTAATTAGTGCCATAGTTGTTTTTTAATTATGCATGTAGCTTATTAGGCACCTCACCCATTCACCTAAGCCTTCCTGTCTACACTCCCCCTCTGTTCCTCACTGGGACCTTTAAACTTCCACCTGCACATTACAGCTCTGATAAAGCTGTTATCAGCCAGTAAAAGAGATGGCAAACAGGTGACAGAGACTAGAGGGAGAAGGACGGCAAACAAGTGACTAAGGGTTCTCACAGGTCGGCAAAAGAAATTAACTTACTGCACTCCTGACTGGGAAACAGGACCGAAGAAGATAAACCCACCAACTTCCCTCTCTTCTCCCTTCCTTTTAATTCTCCTTGTCTGCCTTTACAAACCACAGAGAGCGAGGGAGAGGTAGCTAGAGAGAGAGCGCGTCAGCCGGTGAATTTTTACAGCTCTCCAAAATCATTATTGGCAATTAGCGTTCGTCAGGGAAGACAGCAGCTGCTTGTAATTACAGGTAGCCCCTCATTACTTCTCAATGTAGGGATGGGAGGAAGGGAGAAAAAAACATGTTCCAGAGCCAGCGTTTATATTTATTTATATATTTCTTTACCCATGATGTTAAGCCACATAATGCAAACCGGCTATAGTGAAGGACTTGGGGCTTCTGCAGGTGCAGCTTATAAAAGAGGATTGGGGAGTGGATTATACTTATTGTAAACAGCCGGTACTATTGTACAAATATTGTCCTCTCACAGTAGAACTGTGTTAGGAAGAGTGAATATGATTGAATACATGCATCTTGGTAAGTGAGTTTAGATTCTTTTGGCTGCTGCTTGTGAGTTTAAGATTTGCTGTGTTCTGGGGGAGCTGTAGTCTCCATCACGCTGCAAGATCTCACACTGAAATGGCACAGGTTGAGGTTAAGATGACCTGACGGTTTAGGGCACACCACTCTGTTACCATGCCCTGAGACTCAGCACTGCATGGCACGGCGAGGTGTTCTGTGGGCCTCGGATGCTGATACGGTGCAGCCACATAATTTATTTTACTAATGGGTAAGAGCATTTTGGATTAGGGCAGCTGCACCTTAGTCATTCCCAGACAATCTTGGCTCAAGCAGGAGTTCAGGAGCCACCTGATAGGCCAGAAACTCCCTAGAAAAGTGATTTATGAGGAGTCGCTCCTTGATAGGAGAGGTATTTCTAACCTAATAAGCCTGCTAAAGCTCAAACATTTCTTGATTTGTGTGCATGTTTTTTTTAATCTTTAAACTCATGGCTTCTAATAAAAGAGCTGTAAAAGGTGCATTTATCTGAGTTCAGATTTAGGCAGTTGTGGAAAATTCTTATACAAATGTATAGGGATGCTTAAAATGCATCTCAGTAACGTAAAAATACTTTAAATGTCTTGAGGTATAGTTTGTAGTCACATGTACTGTATGTGGTTTGCTAATGGTTTCAGACACAGGGTCAGATTTTCAAGCTATAGTAATCATTTTCTTATGCTTTGTACGGCCCAGTTGCATTATTTTATGAGGGTCTGGCAGGCTGATATTGTCAAGCTTTCATTCTGTCGGATTACTCATGTTGAATATTTTATTTACTTTTGTTATGCCAAAAAAATGTCTAGTGTATTTGGACCAGATGGGGCCAGGTAACGATAATTAAATAGCATAGCTAAAATAGTTAAACCTTTACTAAAGAGGTTCTAAAGGTTTTTAGCCTCTATAAAAGGAGATCTTCCAGCAGGTGATGAAGATGAGGTAAACACATTCCTTAGGCAGAAGGTTAGGCTCATATGAATAGTTAATTAATACCATCTGAAAGCTTCTTATCCCCCAAGCGACTGCGTGGCCCGGAGTCCTCCACAGAATCCACCTCAGCCTGGGGCAACAATCAAACCAATTAACCCAGGGCACAATACGTTGTTGTTGGGTTGTGTGTATGTTGTTACAGTATGGACCATTGCTTCTGCTGATTCCTCAGACAGAGTGAGGTTAGGTTCAGAGGAGCGGATGTCCTCCTCCTTGTTAAAGTGTAGTTTTCAACAAGGTCAGGTCTGCTACACGCAAGGCTTCTCTGCCAGCCCAGCCGAGGGCATGCTATGTTGCAGCCTGAGATTAGCCCTGTAGCCCTCACGGAGCTTGTTCTCAAAGGAAAGTAATGTCTGAGTTTGTTTTTCCCCTTGAAGAAAAAAATCATTCACACATACCAAGTGAGTCATTTTGGTTTATGCTCCACAAAAGGCAAAATGTTGCAACTGTCAATCTGCTGGCTTCCATGACTAGCTGTCAACCTTCATCTCCCTCCCTGCTGATTAGCATTATAAAAGTATGCATAACATTCTTTCTGCCTCCCCAAACAGCACTAACCATATTTGAGCACGACTCTTAAAAAACTCTTAATTGTCTTTTTAGAAATAAATAAATAAAACAAATCTTTTTAGACCTTGAGAATGTCGGCGAAGCTTTATTCACCGCAAGGGTGCTGGTATGTATTTTCTCCACACACGCAGTCTCCTGCTCAGTTACAGTAGAACAACCGGCATCCTGGCAGCGGAATAGCTCACATTTGCAGGGCATCTCTGGTTTCCACTGTAGACCGTCCAACGCAAATACAAAGAACAACTGTCACATTCAAACTGGAGCTGAAATGACTGGCTGGGTTTCGATTCATCTTGTCTGTCCCGGTCCCTCTTTTTCATTTGCTGCCATAAAAAATTGGAACTGTATGAGAACCCAGCGCAAGAGGGAGAAGATCAAGTGTGTAAGGATTTAACAGATGGAATTGGGACTAAATGAAGCGTTAATGCATGGATGGTATAAATCTACTGTGCAAGCTGTAGGTTATGCAGGGATATGATGAGAGGCTTTCAGTTTAAGGTGTATGTTAGCTGATTTAATATGCTGTTGAGTGTGTGTGTGTTAAATGTGCGTTAAAAAATCTGTGATTTTTCTTTACAAGATGATAATTTGTACATCATTTTCAGGGAATGTGGAATTATTCATATCGTTACATCAACTTTATTACAGTGAAAACAGTTTTTTAAATTTATTTCTAGTTCTAGTTTTGCACATCTACTGTGCATCAGCTGAGAACTAATTCTTAATTCACACAACAAATCAAGTAAATTAAGCTGTAGTTGCTGTCTTTTCTAAGATTCCTCTGCTTTCAAGGACTTTCCCCACTTTGTGACTGTGACACTGATCGGGACCGGACATGCAGCCTTCTCAAGAAAAAGCGAAATCTTAAAACAAAGCTCCATCGAGATCCTGCTTGTTGTTCCTGCAGTTGTTCCTGCAGAAATATTGCTCCCACTGATGCGCGCGGTGCTGTGTTTTAAACTGTTGAGTCAGAATTCATTTAGCAGCTCTTTCATCTGTTTTAACTCAGTGAGGCGAGGTATCGCAGTGTGTGCCGACGTGTGTGTTTGCAGATTTAGCAGGGAAAACTCGTGTAAATTTGCGTGTGGGCCTGTCTGTGTACCACGCTGTTTGTGCTTGTTTCGTTAGCACGTGTGCATGCGCCGTTTGTGTATCCAAATGTGTTTGTGTGGTTTCCAACCGAGAGCTATTATGCGGAGACAGCAGGTATAATATCTGCAAACCTTTGCTGCTGTGCTGGATAAGTAATGGCCTCAAGACGTCACCTTTATCTGTAGCCACACTCCTGCAGCTGGGGCTGTGTATTCCCTGCCTCACATTTCCTCAGTGATACACAGGTATAGCTCTATGTGTGTAAGTGTGTGTCTTGTGTGTATCCCATCACACCACCTCCTCACAAAAAAAAAAAGTGGTCATGAGGAAGGGAGATATGGCCAAGACTGACACATTCATTTCCTTAACGGCTGTGGATGCAGAGGCAGTGCAGCCGCCTTTTAAACAGCTTTAGCTATATGCTGTATTCCCCGCAGATGTCAACAGAGGGGGGATGTAGACTGAGGAGCCACTGGGAGGATCCCATCATTCCCTGCAAACAGAGAAAGGGAGGCCATGGTGAGAATCGATGGACGGACGGAGGATGGCGGCGAGAAGTAAGAGGAGGGTGAAATGTAGATGAGGATGGAGAAAACGGAAGCAGAGAGATGCCAGATTATGGAGAATGACGAGAGAAAATTGAAATAAGACAGAGGGGGGAAGAGAGGTGCAACAAAGAGAGAGTTGGATGCAGAGTGAGTGAGCTTTGTGGGCTCAGGCTCCATGGGAGGTTCAGCCCAATCATTTATAAAAGGTAAATGCTGTCAGGACGCAGGGCGTTTAAAGGCGCGGCGCTGCAGGTGTGATTTATGCTCTCAGTACGGGGCTATAAATCACCCTGCCTTTGTTTCCACAGGCTGCTGCTGCTGCTGCCGCCGCATCAAGACACAGCCATCCCTGCTTCATCTATAGCAGGCACACACATCCAAACACACCCACATGGTCTGAGTGAGCGGCAATAAAGACAAAGCAAAGAAGCACAATGATGAGAATGGATGGATGGTTGAAGAGTGAGGAGAATAGGAGTCAGTCTATCAGCGAGCTGTGAGTCAACAAGGTGTGGATGTGCTCACATGTGCAGTTGCAAGAGAGCGTCAGTGCAGAGCAGAGAGAAAAGCCTGATGTAGAACTTCTGTTTTTAATCAGTGCAAGATTAAAAAAAAGATAACGTTTTTTATGAAGGTTTTTCATAGCTGAGTTAGTACTTTTTATCTATGAAGTCTGATAGAGCAGTGGAACGAACTCTGTCACAAAATGAAACAAAGAGTCACAAATGGAGGACGATGTGAGATTAAATGCAGGCGGATGGAAGAAACAAAATTATTAGATAAAATGAGCT
>JBBDHI010000021.1:12170060-12180236 GCA_037177115.1 Craterocephalus stercusmuscarum | reverse complement strand
AGTCCAGAGTCTAATATACAGCTTGGATTTTTTGTGGCCATAGAAGTTTTTGCCAATTGTTTGGTAAGAGGTCATAACTAAAAGATTCAAACAGCAAAATAAAGCCACCACAGACAGCACTAAAATACGCTGCCCTTCCGAAAACAAGCACGCACTATCAGCTAAAGCTCATCTAAAGAGAATGAAAATGACTTGACTTTATTCCCTATACTATTAGAATACGGTCCTTTTTCAGCTATAGTGATACCAAAAGTTTTTTGCCCCTTGAAGGATAAGGTTTAAATAGTAAATACTGTAAAAAAAAATGACACATAATAGCAATATGGCAAAAAAAATAAATCATAATGTGCAATAACCTGCAAAATATCAAAACAAAACGTCATCACTAACAGCAGCAGCATGATGACATCTGATAGGCTGCTATTATCATGTGACACAGAGAGAATATGCTTGAGCAACCTACACTTTTTCATTCAACATTTAGGGAAAATAATTCAACAAACCTTTGGGAAAAGTCCAATTCTAAATGAGATTTTCCTGTATTTACTCAGCTTTACCCTTCACATAGATGCTGTTTCTGTACATGCAGCACAGCTCTGGGACGTTCCAGAAAGGCGACATCTGAGGATGCAAATGTCAGACATTTTTCCTGACCTCATGTGGTGACTATCCAGCCGGCTTCCTTCTAAGAGGTCCACAAGATCAGCAAGTGCACCCATACGCGGCCGCAACAGCAAACCTTCCAGAGCTGTTTGGTCGCGTTTCCAGCTCTGAGAACACATCTGTAGCATCTGCAGCTGAAAGTCTGCCGTCATGTTTTAGCATTGAATGCAAAAAAGTCAGAACAAACTGCACACATGGTTTTTATGTTGAGATATATGGAAAGTTAACTACATCCATCTGAAATGACACCAGGGAACATTACAGAAACTAAAATGGGAATTAAAAAAAAGAAAAGAAAAACAATATACTGGGCATCTGTGTTACTATGCCACACTGCAGGGCTGCATGCTGGCTTGCCGCCCTTCCTGTTTTGTTCAGAAAACAGCTCATTAAGTTGTTGTGGACGTGGGTGCTATGTCATGTTGCGGTCAAAAGGCAGGAGCCTGGTATAAAGCGGATTTGTGTCACTTTTCACCATTCTCCTGGGATGTCCCCTTCATCCACTATGGTACTGTTTACATGCGCTGCGCTGCGCTCTCTGCCAGGAGTTGATCATGACCACAGACACTTATGAAGAGCCACACATGCCTTTGTTATGTCTTTCCCAAACACTCTCCACCTTGCAGCCAAAATGACAAAGGCACATCCAACCATCCTTCCTGCTGTGGAGTGCAGATAGTTGTAGATCAGCTGCACAGCTGAGGGGTTGGTCCCTGTTACACACATAATGGGTTACTTTTTTTCCCCTTTTTTCATCCCTCCCATGTAAAAAGACTGTTGTTGCTTTGCTGAACTGTGAGAGTACTTTGCCTATTATGCTACAGTCTACACTGCACAGCATGGTAACATCACGTTAACCTTTAGTGGATGAATCTCATCTGTTACAAAGACTCTGGGACACAGAACTTCACTCCCAGGTAGAGTCGATGGAGGTGGCAGGTGAAGCTTGCCTTGGATATGTTGGGATCTACTGTATATGAACTTCTCAAACATCCCATCATTGTTGTCACGACCATGGTCCCCAATATCCACCACTGTAAACCTCCACCTGAGTGTGGTAGATAGTGAAAAATCTGGAAAATACATTGCTATAACCGGTATGCTTTCATGTTATGTCAGGTTTTTATGATGTTCTCATTTAATGCAAGAAAATATGACAGTTGTAGCTGAGGTGGATCAATTTTATGTTGCTATAACCAAATAATTCTGGATTAATCTGCTTATTATTTTAATGATCAGCAAGGTGATCGGTTTGTACAAATTCAGAAAACTGCATTAGTTTACAATCCTTTAATCCCTTCACAGCCATTAGGATGAACCTGAAGTACCGTTTGTAGTTGTGGAAAGAACTGCAAATTCTGGCTGCTGCACTAACTCTGATGTGTTTCCTGTCAATTGCACAAACATGGTTGGAGAAATTCCACAAAGACCAAAATCCATTTTGGTTTTTATCCCACTGCTGAACACTGGGGAAGGTCACAACTTTGTCTTTGAGTGCAGTCCACATCACTGTGCAAAACTCTTTAATAACAAGCCCAACTGTTGCTGATCCAAGTTTGTAGCTTGCCTCCAAGGCTTGGTAGCTGCAGCTTGTCAAGCCATTATAAAGCTGTGCCTGGTTTAGGGGCCTTACATATCACAATACCATTGCTCTCAAAAACAACCTCTTCTACTGTACCGATGTTTCGGAAGGATCTACACAAAAACAAATGAACATTCAACCTAAAATAATGTTTTAATCTATAAGGCCCTTTACATGGCAAGATCTCAAAGGACTACGAGAAAAGGTAAAAAAATAATTGTAAAAGCTTTAAAAAAGTAATAGAAAACTAACCAATGCAGAACACTGCAACTTAGGACTCATAACACCCATGACTGCCAGAAGGAACATGACCAGTCAAGTGTCTGCATGGCATCGGGAAAGATAGCTCAACCTGGCTCTTACCCAGTTGATATAGATTATATTATATAAATTGGTAAATACCAGCAGCTGATTGGCTGGTAACAAACACTTATTTCATCCCGCTACATTAGCAATAGCCAAAGTTCCCCACAGATAAACTCAAGCTGAACTTTAATGACACGGTCTATGGAGTATATTTTTGTCATTTAAGTGCTGAGTTGACAGTAAAAAAATTAAAAAAAGTTATCCCTCGCAGGAATTTTGTTTTCCCCCGGGGTGTCGATCGAGACCTTTCATGTTGTTTTATTACTGTGTTAAGCACATTAATGAAATTTGCCCTGTAAATAAAATTGCCATGTACCATTTGTGCTGTTTGAGTTCAACAAATTGCATGGGCACACAAGGGTCTCATTTGAGGGGAAATGTTTAAAAATATTTCTAAATGGCCTTCGTTTCTGGTGTGCAAAGACATGGTAAGTGGGTTAGTAGTTGAATCTATGAAACAGCTAGATAGGTTTCGGAAAAAAAAAAGGCAAAAAAATGGTCCGAAAAAGACACTTTGGGAATTTTGCCTAATGAAAGTCTACCTTAAGACACTCAAGTTCGTTTTGGGTGACTATTTCCATTTAGAAAAAGGCTTATTTTTTAATACAATAAAACTATTCAAACAAATCAAACCTTTTAAATGTTCCAGAGGCGATTCTGCACCAAGAATTACTGAAGGAGAGAATTTCTTCATCTGTTGGTCAATACAGGACAACTTTGGC
Organism: Craterocephalus stercusmuscarum; assembly: GCA_037177115.1. Taxonomy (NCBI): domain Eukaryota; kingdom Metazoa; phylum Chordata; class Actinopteri; order Atheriniformes; family Atherinidae; genus Craterocephalus; species Craterocephalus stercusmuscarum. Next base: position 12,176,903 of record JBBDHI010000021.1, on the reverse strand, counting down.
TTTTTGTACATAGCAGTTAATGTGGAGCTGCATCAGATGATCATATTTCAATTATAATTTTTTATCCGTATTCTTTCATGTCTGAGTGCGGGCTATAACTTTACACCTAGAGCTGTCTATCGTCCCACACGCTTTCATGTTTTGGTGTACCCACAATGCACTGTTTTGTAGTCCGCTTTCTGTATTTGGTCCCCTGGAAGCGAACAGAGACGTGTGTTTGTAGGCTGACTGAGTCTGCTTATGTTGGATAAAAATCACTTAGACTGTTAATTCACAAATGACAGACCAGTGGAATCTTGGTAGAGAAATTTTTACTTGCAGCAAGCTTGCACCTGTACAGAGACAAGATTAGAACTGAGGAAACAATTGTCTGGGAGTAGCATTAAAACTATTATCTACTGTGGAAGGTCATTTCAGCATGGCGTGAGCTGTGAAAGTTTCTACATGTATCTTTGATAGAATAGAGAGTTCTTCATGTAACTATACTGACAATATCAGACACAGTTTAAGATACACAGATTCGAGATATGCTTGAATAGTCAGACAGAAAAAAGATCAAAAGAATGCAGCTTTATTTTCTTCTTACAGCTTATTCAATCCAAATCAGCATTTGTTTGTGCAATTACTTTTCCCCAAAGTGGACTTAATGACCAAGTAGACAAGGATTGAAATCAAAAAGGCCGGTGTGAATGCAACCAGGAGACATGGAGCAGCTTACGAATGAATAGTTAGTCAAACTAATTAAGAGTGAAACTTAATTACCGATCAGATCAGGGTCCCACCTCTAGTAGGAGGAAGCATTTTCCACAATCCACTGACCGAAGTTTATAACAAAAAGCCGCTTTAAAAAAGCTGCGTGCAGTGCTTGAAGTACAAATGCCAGGGCAACCTACCACAGCAGGAGGCCATCTTTCAGGGGATCTTATTTGTTTACAAGCCAAAGCAAATATGGAGCAAACCTGAGTTTAGCCTGTTGATATGTGAGGGGTATCTCGCTGCCATTGGCTGAACGCCAAATGTAATCATCTCACCTGAATCTGAACAGGTGAGCAGTCATACATAGAAGTATAAAACTACATATCTGGATTCTTTGGGCAGCTGCATTTTGCTGTAATGATATATGGTTGTTCCAAAGTCCTACTCAAGAGCTGGACCATGAAGAGACGTAATACTCTTGGGCCTTATAATGCTTGCTGTAAGAGAGAAAAATGTTATTCGTGTAAATGATTTGATGTTCTCAGTGGCAGTTATGAGTGTATATTTAGCAAAAGAAATGGGTTACATGCTTTTGAAGGTACAGTAAAATTAGAATATTTAGCTAGTATAGGGTCCTCTTTGCACGTGGCTCTGAAAACACAGCAATCAGCCATTTTGCCTCATCATACTGTAGCTTCAAACGGTGATAATCTGGGTGCAAGATCAGAGCTTTTGCTTTGCTTTGGTACTTACCATCAGCTTTTGTATTCCACACTCTACTGTATATTATTATTTTGCCATTACAGGACCATCAGCCTTCCATTAGTGAAATATTAATATGCATCTCAGAAAGATAATTGCCCTCACGGCTCTCATCACCCAGACATCATGTGAACTTAGAAACAATCCCTCCTGTCTGTTCGCCGCAGAACAAAAGAGCCTTGGATGGAGGAGGAACATCTTCATTTCCCTCACAGAATACATTAGGCCCCGTAAGTGGGCTTGGTTATTGCTGCGTTTGCATCGGGCACCTGGGATTCTCCAGACCTGTTTGATGTAGCCCTTTTCAAGCACTCTGATCATCCTGTTAAATTGCGGCTAATGGACAGGGCCTGCCACTCGGAGAGGCCCAGACAACGGGGGGACAATTTAGTGACACGCACACACCTGTCCTTTGTAGTTGAGCGAGACATTGTGTGCACAGGCGCATTAGTCTCTGCGGTGCTCATACAAGCACTTTGTGAGCTGCAGTGTAGCCAGAGCTGCCATTTAGGCCTGAATAACCCCAGGTGCTATTACCTTGGGTACCTGAGTATCCCCACGCATGCATACTGTGACCAAACAATAAGCAGCCAGCGTGGGTGGAGGGTGCTTGTACATATGCTTGTGTGTGTGTTATATATTGTGCGACATCATGTGTTTGTGTGACTGTGTGTGGACTTTCTTCTTCACTAGGGGGTAGGGCTAATACATAGCTGCACCTGTCTCTTCAATGGAATCCCCTCAATGGAGAATAATAGATGGGGGAGGTGGCATTGGTGTACTGTGGAGACAGATTGTGTTTTTCAGGCCATTGCCAAAAATGAAAAATAAAAAAAAAACACCCAACAACCTGAATTTGCAATAAACTTTTAAAAAAATAATAAAATCTGTAAAGAACGTCTTCCTGTTTAAATGTTAAGTGTAGTTCTGAGGTCATATCATGTGGAATTAGATCATCTTTATTATAAGCTAATGCTCTAATCAAGTCCAAGCTCCACTTTCCTTCTTAAACAAGCCAAAGTTGCATCAGATATTAAACCGTGATTCTTCAGTAAAACCCAGCGTAGACAAAAGAAAACAATAGCGGCCCAAGTAGAGAAATACACGCTGGTGATACAAACACACCGCAGGCTACTTGTTTGGAGTAATCTGGAACAAGTAGCTGTGCAGGTAGCTAAGCCGAACCTTCGAGAAACGTCCGAGCCTTGGCTCCGAACCAAGCCCATATTGAATGGCACCTAACAGTTTTAAATCAAGTCTGTGTGCCCAGCATCTGATGTAGGAGGGACTGGGAAAGGCTCTCTGCGAGCGCACCGGGAGATTTTTATATTTGAGCTTAGTCTGTGTGTGTGTGCGGTTTGTGTTTGTGTGGACAATGACAGTATCTGTTGTGCCAGAGGAACTGATGAGCAGGTGGTCTGAGTGGGATTCAGCATACCCTCTCTCCCTCCTATTCACACTAGCACTCATCTCTCCCTGCTTCTGTATTTATGCTAGTGTCTGTCTGTCTGTCTCTCAGGCAGTCTCACTTCGTTTCTTTTTTCATTTTTGGTGAATTGTTAAGCAGTTTGGTGTACTGCATGGAACACACAATGAGTATAGGATCTTATAGCTTGTTTAAAGTGATTTAATAGATTTGCTTTGAATGGGAAATATGAAAAACTGAAAATGAGTCTTTGAAAAACAATAAAGTAAACTTTGCGGACAGGACATTGAATATGGGGGTTCTGACACCTGCGCTTGAATGTATCTTTGATGTTGCAATGAATAAAATATCACAGGAACTCTCCTCTTCTATTACAAAGGCAGTGCAGTGTTACATGACTCAGAGGGCTGCATAATACCCTTTGCTCTCACACACACACTCGCATGCATACTTTACATACCTTCACTGGCCAGATGTCTACTGTATGTCTATTGATTGCGCTACAGACATGGTTCAGTGATGTTCCATTTAGCTGATACACACAACACACTCTGCATCCACACTTGCAACACATATACATACTGTGGACACACACGCACACACACACACACCTACACACACTTGAGCAGCTCAGTACAATGCATTATACAGTGTACCTTGAACCATTCACGGTAGGTCTGATATGACCCATATGTCCCCGCTGCTTTGTTGTGCTGTTGTGACAGTGACACCGTGTTGATTATCGTCTCCTTTCGGGGGATCAGGTTGTGGAACTACATGTACAGCTTCACAGAGGCCCGGTGTCCCATATCTTCCTTTCCCTCACATGGGGTTATGCTACATCTTTAGGAAAGAAAAATTGTGTAAATGAGCCTTTACACGGAGACTTGGATTGTAAAGCAGGCCCAATGGGCCTTTTTGGGAGGGTTTGACAAAAACTGCAGTGGTAATAAGTTGTAGATTTACTTGCGTACTTGTCTTGTAAATATATTTTTTGGGGATTTTAAAGTTATTAGGATTAGTATTTACATTGAATGGAAACATAGCTATATGGACGGAAAATATATACTGTATATAGCGGCTATTCATCAAAGATATTTTAGCTGTTGGTATTTTAGTTTGTGCTTTTGCCTTTTTTTATTTCCTGAAGGATTGGATGTACATTACAGTATGAAATGAATAAGTGTGATGTTATTCTGTGTCTAAGCATTATTTTCATGAATTATTTGCATGCTTAATTCTATTTTATATTTCTTACTTTTAGCTATACTTATCTCAATATTAGAATAGAGTAGAAGAGAGACTGCTTGAACAGACTTAGATGTTTCCAATTGCGTGAATCTAGAGATGACAACTTGTTAGTTACTAATACATTAGTGTCAAAGTAGGACAGAGAGACAAGTTCAGTCATATTTCTGCAGAAAACTGGTTGGAGAAAGCAACTGGCCTCTCTTCCCTACTTGCTTTCCTTAAACTTTCTCAGACATCACAGCCCGACTGTGATGCATTTGAAGTAAACAACCGGCCAGTTTTGTATTTTTAATGGATACTTAATACTTCAGAAGTTTTGTATTCAATAAACAGTAAGTTAATGACTGTTGTTGTTTATCACCCACAAAATATTTCATGTTCCATGTTGCTGCTTCTATTTTAAAGTGAGAGTGTAGCTACATTTTGGCTACAAACATTGTTAAAACATGTATTTGTTAATAGGGCAGATTAAATGCAACATTGAAAGATGATATCTTGGGAGTTTAACAAAGCTGTCATGAATTTTTACCTTGGTTTTCAGTGATTTTAGTTCTGCTGATTATTTTTGAGAAATTGTACATGTTCAACAGAACAAAATTTGTCGCAAGTTTCCTTTTTTCACATGAAAAAACAAAAAAATGCATGAGTGTTTGTTACACAAGAAAGATGCTATCTGGACTCACTGCACATCTAGGAGGTGTTTTGTTAACAGAAGACAGCATGGCTAACTAAGAATAGCAGTGAGAGGATGAACAATGACAAAAAAATTGTCAAAGCTGCACAGATGTGTATCAACACTTTCAGGCAGAACTCTCAATAAAAAAAACCACACAAAATCTAGATGCAGAAATGAGATTTTAATTGTTCTGACAGGCTTTGCATGCACCATCCAAACCCACAGATAATGATTCAATCATATGAAAGCCACTAAATCTGTGCTAAGGACACAGGATTGGAATAATTGTCTGTCTATAACGTGACATGTAACAAAGACACGCCATGTCAGCACTGATGACTGAGCAAGATGTAAGCTGAGGAACACTGATGGCTTACAGACTGATATGCTGCAGAGTATAAATAACAGCAGTGAGCTTTATTCCCCACGCCACCTTTAAGACGTCCATGTCTACAATTGTGTTTAGTTACTCTGTGTCGTAAAAGAAATCCTGCTGTGCGTTTCCAGATAGCAGCTCTCATCTTTTTCTCTGTATGACTGAGCCTTGCATCAGCCCAAGGCAAAAGGAAGCCAGTTTTAAATATGCAAATATTTTAGGAATTAGGGGGTTGATTTAAATAATGATGTGAAACAATGAACTCATTTTTCTGGAGAGGAAAAGACACGGTAACTGTGGTCCTCTGTCCTTTCTCATTAGCAACAGCGCGTCAACCCTGCAGAAGATGTGTTCCTCGTCGCGTGCGTGTTCATGTGTGTGTGTCTGAAAGCATGGCACAACCTTCAGTCATTCTTTATGCCTCTTTAATTAAGAAATATTTTTCTGCGTTTTTCTGTCAGCTCGTTATCAGTCATGGCACCACAACTGAAGGGGATTGACGGGTGTAAGGAGGAAGATAAACTGCAAAGTGGACTGAGGATGTGTAAATTCATCTTTTTTTTTTTTTTGCTTTTATCTTTGCTTTAATCTCAGACAGAAACCTGCTACTGCAGCATCATTTAATCTGTTATGCCTTTACACTCTCAGCGGATATTTAATTGGAAGCTTCAGTCAGATGATCTTTGTAAATAATATTTTTTAATGGGACTACAGAGCATGAGGGAATTTATTATTCGTGTTTTGATAAACAACTGTGATCTCTGGATAATTTCCATCAGTGTGGGGTGTTTGCTTTATTTATTGACTGTTTTGTTAAGTTGGAAGCTGGAGATCAATGAAAGGGGCACTTAAGAAAATTAGATAAAGGATTTATTTTTATTGCCATTGATTAGGAAGTCTGGTACGGGGTTGGGTGGGGGGAGATTGGGGGTTTGATCTAAGAAAAGCAGGCAGCAGGCATACTTTGAGCATTTTTGAACCTGCTTTGTTACATCTTTTGGGAATATGTTGAGGAATGTCTGTCAGAGTTTAGGAGTACATCTTACAGGACCAGTGTGACAATGACAATTTTGTGCTTTGCAGTGTTCGTCCCCCTGCTTGTGCAAATGGGTCTGAGTGTATGTCTGTAATTGTGATTGTTGTGTGAAGTGAGCTGTGAGTGGGTGTTGTCCATTGACCAGTACATAGCAAGCCATGCCTTGGCAGGTGTGGGATGCTACGTGGGCTAACTGAAGTCCCTCAGCCAGCCTGTTAGCCAGCCAGTCATCCACTCGCAGCCAGCCAGGCGCATGGAGAGAGGCAGAACACAGCTGTCTGAGCAGGCCTCCATTATCCAGCGCTATCTATTGATTCACCCTGTGGGATTTTTCCTCTTTGGCATGGGATCATCTGTGAAGACACACTTGCACACTAATGCGCAACCCTGCATACACACATGGGTATGAGAACTATCCCTCACACATGTGCGCACAGATGCAGCATCTATAAAAAATGGAAGACAGACATTTGCACCAGCATTGGGTGAAATCAATAGCCAGGGGGGAATCTAGGATTAATCCGTTCATTTTTTTTTTCATTTTCCATTTATATTTTTGTTTTTATTTTACTGGGTGATCTAAACACTGTTCTAGGAATTTCTACTAATTTGCTAATCAT
>JBBDHI010000021.1:12120077-12147829 GCA_037177115.1 Craterocephalus stercusmuscarum | reverse complement strand
CAGTTTTTATGCTCCTCACATGTGGAACAAACTCCCAGAAAGCTGCAGGTCTGCTGGAACTGTCAGCAGTTTTAAATTAGGGTTAAAAACTCGTCTATTTGCAGCCTTTTATGATTTTATTTTTCTGAGGGTTTCTCTCTTTAATTTTCCTATTTTGGGATTTTACCTTTGTTTTTAATTCACTTTATTGCTTTCTGCACCTTGCTGTAATGTTTCTAATGTTTGTATGTAAAGCACCTTGAATTGTCATGTATGAAATGTGATGTACAAATAAGCTTGCCTTGCCTTGCCTTACTTTGGTAACCCATGTGCAAATGGTCTCAGTTTGAATTTCTTGCTTTTGTTTTAGTCAACAGGAGTGGAATCCATTGATGCTATTAGTTACTTGTGCCTTTCTGTCATCTCAAACCAGTCTGCTCATCCTCTTCAGACTTCTGGCATCGAAAAGGCATTTGGTCCAGACAACTGATTGTTGGATACAGTATGTTCTTTTTCACACCATTCTCTGTAAATTCCAGATATGGTTGCGTGTTAACATCCCAGTGGATCAGTTTCTGAAATACCCAGGCCTGAGACCAACAACCATGCATGTTCAAAGTCACTTACATCCTCTTTCTTTCCTGTTCTGATGCTAGATTTTAACTTCAGCAAGTCATCTTGACCACATCTACATGCCTGAATGCATTAAGTTGCTGCAATGTGATTGGCTGATTAACTAAATGTGTTCCAAAGCTACCTAGAAGAGATAGAGAGAGACAGATGAGAAGAGATCTAATAAAATGGATGGTGAGAGTGAACCGATATTCTCTAAAAATGCATTTTTGGTGTTATTTCAAAAATGTTTAATATGCCAGATTTTGTTTTTTTGTCTAAACAACTAAAAAGAGATTAAAGAAGCTGGTATGTCATAAACTTCATGAAGTTCTAAAGCCAACATTTAGGCTGCACTACTTCTTCCTACTCATACCTATTAGGATTCAAAGAGTCAACAATGTAGTGTAGGCGTACATAATGAATGAAACACAGAATGTGACATCTCCTTGAATTCATATGTTTAATATTTCATGGTTCAGAGGCACACCTGAGAGCCAAACATATGACTGAATCAAAACTTAATGTGAACACGTAACATGCTGAAATGCTGAAGTCAGGAGGAGGAGGAGACGGGATTGCTGCATCAGGATGACATGGTTGGATAATAAAACACTGAAGTGCAGTCACTTTTTATTTCAAACTTCCTAAAATATTTAATCCTTTATTGCATAAATAACATATTAAATCAGTGTGCTTGTCCTACATTGCATGCTCAGTCAACCATGACGTAATAGCAGAGCAACACAAATGTAACCATATAAGGCTCCGTGTGACATTTCTCACCTGCACAAACTCCCTCCACACGTTCACTCTCACTTGTGCAGCATCTTCCGAACATGTGTCAAACCCACCGGGAGTCCGCTTTGTGAGATGTGTGTGTATATACACGCGTGTTTTCATGTGTGCAAGTTTGCCTTCCTGCACGTGTGTGTTCAGCATGACGTGGCAACCCCCTGCCCTGTTCAAACACGGCGTTGGCTGTGCAGGCAGTCTCGTTGTCAGGCTCGGCCTGCCAGTGGTACACGCTGTGCCTGGCACCCTGTGGAGGGGGAAGGAAGGAGCGCAGCGGGGCCAGGCCGCCTCCAACACCTCTCCCACCGAGCCAAAGGCCCCTCTGGTGGGAGTCTGAACACCAGAACAGGCCCTGGGAGAAATGATAATGAGGACCAAGACTGTGCTACACAGGATGGCACATAGGAATTTCATCGCAGGTTTCAACTAATTTATAAACCATTAGTGTAAACCATCGAGTTTATAACAAGAATTTAGGATTCAAATGGTTAAATTTATGTTTAGTAAATCTTTCTTTCTCTACACTAAAACTCAAAGTAAAATTAGTTCTTTGATTTCAAACTATGGACTGGTATTTGCACTTGTATTTTCAAAGCTTATTCTACCATCCATTGGATAAGATTTTCATCTTTAAAAGAGACTGACACTAGATCTGCCAAGTAAATATACTGTAAACACAGGGAAATACTCAAATAAAATGGGAGTTCCAGCATTTTAACAGAAGTCCAGTACTTCAGTAAATGTGTTACACTGTGAAACACTGTGTTACAGGGAACGCACATAATGAGTTTTGCTTCTTTGTTCTTTTTTTAAAGAACAAAATACAGTTCACACTGTACAGACAGAACACCTACAAATGATTTTCTCTGATCTATGGAACAATCCCCAGTAGACATGAAGAGGTCATTCCGACTGTGAAAACAAAAGCAACCACTAAAAAAAACATTAAACATAGATATGCCATAAATATTTATATCTCTGGATGCCAGTGGTGCTGAATATACTGCTACTACTAATACTTTATTCATTTAGCCCTTCCCCACAACCTGCAGGTGGCCAAAGTGCTTATGAAAGATAAAGTATCACTAAAACATACTGTATCAAAGCAATCACAAAGTGATTTAAAGGAGGAATTCCGAGTTTAAGGGGACTAATTTGTCGGTCACTGTGTACTCCTTTGTTTATTTTAAGGGGCAGAGGGCTAACCCCTAAATATGTTGTGCTTGTACATCAAAAGTTTATATTATCCTCCTTGAATCACTTATATTTATTTTGCACATTTAACGGCTCATCATTCACCTACAGTAAAAAGAAAACAAAGTAGGCTTGTTGTGGAGACTTTGCTGTGTTGCAAGTTCAGATAAAACACTAGAATGATCTCATTTGTTTTATATATCTTAGCACTCGGCTTCATTAGCTAATTGAAAATCGCACCAACAAAAGATGTTCAAACTCAAATCAAAACGAGACAAAAAGTTACACGCGCCGTTTAAATTGTGCAGGCCAGGTGTGTGATTACAGCACCAGTGGGAAGCGTAAGGGTTGTAGTTATAAACCATTGCATGCATGTGCGACTGCTTCGTGAAATGTTAAAGATGAGAGGGGATGAAAATTGGATTAAATTGTGTGTGGCAGCTCACTGTAGGGAGGTAATTAGGGACAAACATTGAGACGCAGAGTCTGATCTCTCCTGCTGGAGGTTAAGTGAAATAGGAGCTGTGAGTCCCAGCGTCCCGGCGGCACAGTGATTAGAATTTCCTAATGTGGGGCTAATGGGATGTCAGCCGGGAGCAGAACCCTTACACAGAACCACTCATAACAACAAGTGGTCAAAGATCAAGCCTGATTAAAGAGATTGAGAAGAGAAGGAGGAACATGTTACCTCTGTTGATCGACATATCAATGAGTCATAAATCCTGATCTGTTACATCACCACACCATTTAGGAGTGTGAGAATAAGAAGTGGGACATAATTGCTTTGATGGATACATAAAGGGGAAGTGAAAACAATGTTTACATTTGACTGCCCCACAGGCTTGAAATGTTTCCACACAAGTGTGTAAAAAGTTTATGTGCTGAAACTCCTATTAGTTTAAAATTTGTAAGAGCAAATTTTCCCATTAAAATGCACCTTAAGGTAAATACTCTGCACACAGATGTAAGAGTCATACTATCTTATATTAGTTGGAAGTTATTATTGTTCCCCTTTGTCATTTGTTATCCTCGATCTTATTATTGAACTGAGAGTCCCAACCCTTGCTCCAGCTCTGTCTCTCTTTAGCAAATTGTTTGTTCATGTTCATCCACTCTGACCTCAGCTTTATTAGCATGTTTGATCAACCTTTGGTGAGGGGTAGCTAGCATCCCTGGGTACCAGTTGCAGCAGGTTCTGTGGTTGAAATGACAACAATAGCATCGCAACCTGACTGCCAGCCCCTGATGATGAAACGGCAGGGGGAAACAAAAGCAGCCCCCAGAGCTGCAGATGTTGACGCTGGAAGCTGTTTGTTGTGTGGATGTGGTGTGTGCATACGAGTCCGCGTTTGCTTGTGTGTGTGTGGTTGTATGAACACATCTACTTACATATTAATGTGTGTGTCTGTGTGTGCACTGTATATCTGTCTGCATGCATGTGTGTCAGAGCTGTGGCCCTGTGGCTATGAGGAACCCAGCTGGGAGGAAGAGTGAGTGCATTCATCCTGGCTCTCAGGGGCCGGGGGCCACACAGGTACCCAGTGAGGGGATGAAAGGCTGCTCTGCAGATGTCACCCGCTGGGGTTCAGTGGCCCAGCCAGCAAATGTCATGTTTGGCAGCTGGCACGCTGCTGCTCTCCCACCAGTTGTTGGCAGGGACGTCTTCTAAAGGATGCTAGAGTGGGATGCAAGCACCGCAAGCGCCCTAATGGGAGAAACATTAAAGAGAGTTGCTGGCTTCTGTCTGTCATAGAACATTAACCTTGTCCTGTTTCCCGATTCTCTAGGGCAGCAAACGCACATACTCCCTCTCAGATTCTACCCCTGTCTTGCTCTTAACTTGCACACTTGTACACATCGATGCACTTCTGCACACAGCGAAGGAGATGGTCATTAGTATCGATGAAGCCATTTTTCAGATTGTTTATCCAAGAAATAAGTCAAATTTGATGGGAGTTTCCCCAACATGTGGTTGCTCAGTGTCAAAGGTCACATGACCGACCAGTGGTAAGTAGACCCTCCCGCTGCCCCACAGCTGAGCTTCCTAAGGTTACTTATACACAGAGACATCTCCTGCTATGAGCAAACGCCACACATGACTGCCCATCCAGATGCATTTGACACATGGAAGTCAGCTCTTTTACAATCGTCTTCTACATAATAACATTTTGGCTCATTCTCAGAATAAAATAAAGCTGACATTACATATACATTTATATTCATACTATATAAAATGCATCAAAGAGGGTTGCTTTTCCAAAGCATGCATATGTCATCCCCAGGATTTAAAATGAGTGAACCAAGAGTGTACTGTATATAAAAAGAAAAGGGTGGTGTGTATTTTTCCTTCTGGTCACGCAGTAATTCCATTGGCATTGACTGTCCTGTTCCAGTTGTTGGCCTTTGTGTTAATTCTCACCAGGCTTTGTACATAAGAATCCCATTTGTGCAAATGCTAAAGGAAAGCATTAAAGAAAGGTCAGGTTCTCACTGTAGGATTGCTAGTCAACAACACATCAATCCCTCCATAATACAACAAAACTCATGGGGAATGACTGTGTGTGTATGTGTGTGTGAGCAAGTGAGATTCCAACTGATGATTTTCTTTCATGTCATTTGGAAGAATTATATACACTTCGCATTGGAAAGACTTATCAAGCTACATCAGAGTATTGTGTTTTTCACTGATGCTTTTCATGGTCATTTTTCAGTGTTTTGAAAAAGAATAACACAAAAGAAAGTAATGCATCAGCACATATTCATTTTCAGATTCACTTAACAAGAAATTGGACAATTTTATGTCCATATTTATATTCAAAAAAGGTAATTTCGACAGGTAAACAGTATCTTTAGATTTGTGCACTTTTAACAATGTAAAATGGAATATAATGATGGATGTGTTTATCTCAGTGTATTACATTAGAAACAATCAACCTGAAATGATGAAATCAAAATCATCTTTAACATCTCTCATGTCTATTATGTTTCCAGTTGCTAGTTTAAAAATGAAAGTTTATTCATGATACTTATTTGTGTTGGTTAATCCAGTTAAGAAGTTGCTCGAAATACAGAAAGTATGTTTGCTCACCATTTTGCCAAGTATCACATTAAGCTTGTTGCATTAGTCATGTTAGTCATGTCATGTTGTCTGCTGCCCATTGCCAGTAACTGACAAGCATTATGAGGCCTCTGTGAGCTCTAATGTGCCTCACTGCATGAAACAGAATAAATACAGACACATGTGGAGGCCAATGTGACAGCCATAGAAGACAGAAAAAAGATATTGCTTCATTAATGTAGAGAACTGCATTGAAGCCAACTCAACTCAGATACTACAGCTTACACACAAGGTGCAATTTCCTGTAAATATTTAGTGAAGAAAAGTTAAAGTCATTATTTCAACAAGGTAAATTGCCAAGTTACATATTTCCAAATGTCTCAGTTTGGATGTATAACCTAACCCTGTTAGAAAGCTGCCACTTCAACACTATCATGACAAAGTCTGCTAATGGGGAAGCTTCAAACTTGGCTCTACTTACTTTAAAGATCCCCATCCGTCTCAGTACGTGAAGCATTGTTTACTGTGAAAATGACCAAGTACTACTATAAAGATGTTCACATGCTGGGTGGCAGAGTTTGCAACAGTTACATTGTGTCAGTTGGATGTAGCTTCAAAAGAAGACATAAGGACATTTTTCATCTTGTCATTGTCTCTACATGCAGCTTAGAGACCAACAAAGCAAATTAATTTACCCCGTCAACCAATGTCACATGGTTGTGTATTGTAATCATTAGTCTGAAAAAGTCTTGCATTCCTCAAAAACTTGACACTCGTGTTTCATAGCTTAATAATATCTTGGCTTCATGAAATCGAAAATGTAATTTTCTCAATTTTGCCTTCAAGCTGAAAATATAAAGATGCATTGATCTTTTCTGAGGGGTACAAAAAGTAAAAAGTAAGATTTTCATTGTACAGGGAAACATTGTTTCTTTACAGTAAACATAAAAACGAATGCTTTGAATCAGGTTTTTTTTCCTCACCAAAATGTGAAGATCAGTAGTATGGCCATTTTCCAACTCCAAGAAATGTCATTCTGATGACTCTTCTATACAGGTCATATCTGTGCAGAATGTACCACCTGTCCAGAATTTGATTAATGTTCCTTTTTTCTTTGTTTTTTCAATTAAATGTATATGCAATATTGTGCAAATACATTGGACATTTAATATTAACGATAGCCTCATCTGTCACTAAATACTGCCAATGAGGCATCTGATGTGTCCCACATTCTTTCTGCCGCATGACAATGATCCAAAATATGCAGCCAGAGTCATAAAGAATTATCCTCTTCAACAAGGAGAACAATGAGCCTTCCAACAGACGGTATGGGGCAATATCACTGTCATTCTGGGATTACACAAAGAGACAGAAGACAGGGAGACAGCCTAAATCCACAGATGAACTGTAACAAGTTCTTCAACATGCCGCATCATGCATACAAACGACATTGATACACATGAAATGAAAAGGTATTAAATAAAAAAAACCTCTTATATACAGAAGGGAAATTAAGAATTCATATAAATAAATATATAATCATATCACTGTGTGCCCCGTTGTGGAAGACTAGTCAGTTATTTTAATAATAAATAAAAGCTGTTTATTGGATTGTTTTTTAAAGCTTCATCACCTTCCAAATGTAATAAGAATGTCATTATGTAATTATACCTAGACTGTACAGCAGCAATTTAAATGGTGAAACATAATGATTCATTAGGCCGTTAAAAGGCTACATGTGTTGCGCAGAAAGCTGTAACACTCAGCTCAAACTGGCTGACTCATTGCATGAAGGTTTTATCTAGTCCATGATAGTCTACGGAATAACATAAATGCGTATATAGGCCTATACATGCATGCACATAAAGGCACACATAGCGAAGACAAATGATCATACCCACACACACACACACACACACACACACGCACGTAATGCTCATATACACATGCTCCAAGTGGACAAATCACACCCTGGGGATTTGGATGCATGCAATTAAGATTATGATCAATGACAAGTCAATCATGTGAGCCTGTTCTCCTCTCCCATCCCCAACTCGGCAATTACTCTCCAGCTGGCGAGGTCTACCCCGAACCATTGGAGGAGACATTACACTCCTCTTTTTCCATCAATTCTCTCTCCCTCTGCTTCCACCCCCTCTCCTCCAGCTCCACCCTCCTCCTCCCAGCTCCTCCTCCGCCTCTTCCTCTTTGTCATCTCTGCAGAGCAGTTAGCTCTGTCAGTCACATATGACAGCTCCGGGGCCCTTCACCATTAGCCCCTGGTCTTCCAGCTTTCAAATTCCATGTTAGGTCAGACACCCCCTCCAACACCAAACAGACGGATGAGGGACAAGTTTAATGTTCAGTTAAGTTGGGCAATAAAATTACCAACCTTCACATTTAAAGTGGTAAAACAGGTTAATTATCACATTTCTTGCGCTGGATCATTGTTTTAGTTCTGTCGCTCATGTTATTGAGCAATCGGAGCTGTGTTGAACATACCCGCAGGAGAGGAGCTGCATCTGTCTTCTTCCCTGGTTTGTCCTTTTTTATCGGCAGCGTAGACAAGCTAAATTTCACAGTTTCTCAGGTACATTTGCTCCTGTGCTGCCGGCTGCACTGAATAATGGCGATCTCTTTGGTGGTGTACATTGAAGAGAGGCATGCGCCGAGCTCTACCCATTATTCATAATAGAAAGACTGGCGGGCTGGCTAGCAGACCAAGCTCCTGCGCTATCTGAGAGCAGATAAAGGAGGCAGGTGTGTGGAGGAAATTAATGTAAATCCATCAGTCTTCAATTAGAGCTCTGCTCACACCCAAAATAAAGACTCCATCTCCCACCAATAGGATCCCAGCTTTATTCATATCCCAAGCCCACCTGCACTGCCACAGCCGCAGCAGCAGCCATCATGTGTAAACACTCAGGACCTATATAATAATGCAATGTTTAATGATGAGAGAGCGAGGGATGTGTGATATGTGCAGGTGTGAGGTGTTATCGAGCAGGAGCCATAGTGTACATGCTGTCCATTAGGCTCCCAGTATGTGGCCTGGCTAATTCTGTGTGCCTGGGGGTGCAGGGGCAGAGGCTCTCCATGGACTGTGAGCTCAGGGAAGAAATGCAGTTTAACCTAATTTGGTTCTAATTACGAAGACAGGAAGTCCACCTGCCACACATACGGCTGCGTTCTCCTCCCCTCCAAGGGCTGGAGAGCCTGGTGAGAGGGGGGAGTGGATGAGAAGGGAGGTGAGAAAAAGATTTTGTTTGTTTTAATTTCTGGCGTCCTTTTACGTAGAACAAAATAAGCCCTTCATTTTTACATGTACCACACAGCAGATTCCAAACTGAATATTCTGAATATCTGACTCAACAATCAATATTTCACGAAGCAAAAGCTTATTATGTAGAAATCTGAAACCAAATGTTATTTGACATGAAAAAAAAAAAACTATTATCTCAAAAGTGCCACTGTAGTAAAGACATCGTTTTAATCTCAGTGTTGTCAGTGTGGTTAGTTGGGTGACTGCGGGACTGGTGTTAACCATAACATTTACCTTGGCTTGAACAAATTGCAAGAGGGTTTTATTAGGATTCATTTAATTAAGAAGAGTTTTGGTATTTTAAACATTTTTATAACCTGTTTTGTATGGATTGCATCTGGCTATCATGTTTTAAGGTCTCAGAGGACGGTGCTAACTTATATTGTTCATCCTTTTACCATAGAAAAACAACTCAGCTATGCAATAAGAAATAACCACTGTCATGCTGCTCTAATACCAGAGGGTGTGGTTTGACAATTAGAGTTTCAGGACCCTTTTTTTCAGTGTAAACTGTTAAAAATTAGAATTTCTATAAAGCAGTTGATGTGAAAAATTTGGATTCTGATCCCCAAAGCAGCAGTTGTCTCTCTTGCTCTTGCTCATCGCTGCTGAATGAAAACATATTCATCATATAGTAATATTCTTCGATGAAGACACAAATAGTCCGGAATGCTGCTGCTCGAGTCCTCACTAAGATCAGGAAAATGGATTATATAACACCAGTCCTCAGATATATACACTGGCTTCCTGTTTGTCAAAATATGATTTAAAAACCCTGCTGTTAATTTACAAATCACTGAATGGTTTAGGGCCAAAATACAGAAGCTTTTTGTTTGCTATGAACCAACCAGATCCTTCAGGGTCAAGTTCACTTTCTGTTCCCAGAGTCAGAACTAGACATGCAGAGGCAGCAGCCAGTATTCATGCGCCTCACATGTGGAACAAACTGTACGTTTGCTGAAACGTTCAACAGGGTTTAACATGTTTCTATTTGCTGCTGCCTTTAATCAAAGGAAATTTCATTTAAAGCACATTTTATGTACAGGACAATTTAAGCTGCTTTACATTGCAAAAAACTACATTAAAAACAGAAGAGTGAAAAATTAAAACTGAAATGAAAACAAATAAAAGTAAAATCAAGATTAAGAGAGAACATGATTAATCTGAGACTTTCTGGGACACTTGTACATAGCATTTGCGAAAACTTGCTTTGCCTTGCACTAAATCTATAATTTCTTCTTCACAGTTTGAATGTTTTGTGTCTTTATAACCTGCAAAGCCTTTCATCTCTCACCCCATATCAGTTGACCAGATCTCCCAGTGGTGTTAATGGCAGGCTGTGGCAGTGTAAAGCTCCCCAACAAGGAACCTGATTGTTCTGTTAATGTGTTACTTCCTGTTGGAGTCACTTCTTGGGAATGGAGCTGAGTGGCCTGTGCCGGAAGAAATCCCCACTTCAGAGTGATCGCAGGCCAGCCAAGGTTTCACGTAGCCAGTCAGCCAGCTAGCCAGAAAATCAGCCAGTCAGCCACTCTTGCTGGCAATGGAGGAGATGGATTTCACTAAAGCGGTCTGTGTGACCTGACACCTTGTCCAAGGACCTTGGTGGTCCATATTAAGCTGGGGGGGAAAGTCACACAGAAATACCAGGAACACAATACATACATTTACCAGCCAAAAATGCACAAAACAAGCTGTTTGGATGACACAAACACATACGTAATGTCTTAGTGTTCAATCTGTGTCAGTTTGCGAGGCAAAATGACTAAAGGGCAGAAATGTAGATGTTTTTGCAATGGTGCATTTGAACGTTTGCAGCGACGACTGTTACCACTATGAATTTCTCCAGACTATTCAGCCCCCACTCTGGGATTTACAACTTTGATCTCAAGGTATTAAAGTCAATAGTATCCAAACCGAGTGTGGAGCAGAGCCGAGGCTTATGCAGCTTTATATCCTGCTTTATATGCACGGAGCTATCTGAGACCATAGAGAGGCGGCACGGATGTAGGTGAGGATGGTGTGGCAACGAGACAGAGAGAGTGAGACAGAACAGAGACAAAGACAATTTGGCTGGTCGTGTGAGTAGCAGGTTAGCTCCTTGGCAGGGGAAGTGCTGTGTTGCTATGGCAGTATGCCTTTTAACCACCCAAGAGTCACAGGCCAGAGCAGCATCATTGGTGTGAGCGTTGTTCAAGAAGCAGTAGAGATCAGGGTCTTAATCACTCTGCACTGATACAAGGGTGAGGGGTGGGATAGAGCCTGAGGCTGCTTGGAACAAAAACTTCAGAGCACACAAACGTGCAGAGACACACACTGATGCACAAACAAATTAAATAATAACTAAGCAGATTTGATGATTTGCGTCCCGCTTGATTAGCTGTAATTTAGCATCCTTCCTAGTTAATAGCTACAGAATTTTACAAAAAGATCCCAGCATTAACAACTTATTTCAGAAACATTAAAGAATAATATTCTGGGTGAAAGGCATCGCTCAGTTGCTCATATGCTTCATGCGCTACTCCTGTTGGCACCCTACAAAGCTACAAAGTAAATTATGAGAAGACTTGTGTCAGTGTGCCCAGTTTGTGTCTTTTCCCTCCAAGGCTCTGAAAGTCTGAGGATGAAATCTATCCTGAAGTTATCTTATGAAACTTAATAACTGACCGACCATCTGATTCACACCCTGTCTGTCCAAGATGAGGCACATATTTATTTCCAGCAAGTGATTGCATCAAATTTGTCCTGTTTTTAACTTTGTTAGAAAAAGCATGCTTGGCGGATGCATGGCACACACTGGTGGCTGCAGGGAGCCAAAAGCACTTTATTTATGTTTGGATGGCAGTGGGCGCTCCGTTCTGCTTGGCACCGACAGTGTGCTGTGGTCTTTGGCACCTCTTCCAATCCATCGTGTCCCCCTGATATACACCCGCCCCGTTTCAGCTGGGCCGCCGTAGCATCTTGTGTGTACGTGTGCATGTATGCATTTGCATGTGCTTGGAATTATGCTCCGAATGCTGTGTCATCTCGATTTGTTTTCTTTTTGGTGTTGTGTTTATCTTATGTGTGTTTTAAAAAACTACACTTAAGGTTCTATGAATTTATCATAAAAGACACAGAGAGCTGCTCTAGTTTATCTCATTTTTTTCCCTTATTGGCTTTTCCGTCTGTACTTCTTCAGAGAGGACTATAGGCTTCACTAATTAAGCATGAGTTTTTCAGAGAGTGGTTGTGAAATTGAAACTAATCTCCAGTACACCTAAGGTCATGGGACTGCTATACCCAAAGTTCCAAGAGGAAAATTACATGAATCAAGATGAATACATATGCCAGTGGCTAATCTTCTACTTTGAGACTTTGCTACTTGAAACTTACTTAAGACGTCACATGCAGGGCATGAGTGACTCATGTGGTAATATCAGCCAAGTGCAAAGTCTAATCTTCTCTTAGTTCACTCATGCAGGAAAGAGTGCTCTGCCAGGGCGTCCACTGAGCACAGCCATTCCAGATATTCAAAGTTACAAGGTCGCTGTACATCTGCTGGCGGCAGAATCTAAAGCAAATCTCCCTCACGCCTTACCCCAACAATCTCATTTATTATTTTTTCTTCACCTTCCCAGAGCTTTTCATGTTACCTTAAGGGACGAACTGGCTCTCACTTGGTATATAAATGTATAATTTATACCTCATATATTTATAAACCAAAGCAAGCCCAGCCACCTTAAAAGGAAGCAAGGCCTTTTTCCTTGCGCCGGAGCTTTGTGGAGTCTGTTGAGACTCAAACCCAGGATCCGTAGCCTGGGTTTCCTCAGTTCAGAGCAGCCTCAGCGTAGCGGAGGGCTAGGAAGAGAGTGATTCTGGTCAGGCAGGCAGGCAGGCCATCCACGGCCAGATAACGGCTGATACTGGGACTAATTTGGTCATGTGCAGGGCTGCCGGATGACGAGGGGCTGATAAAGAAAACATGGCAGAGACAACGGGGCTGCTGGAGGAGGATGTGAACTCTCCAGATCCTGGCTGGTCGATTTAAAGTGTCCTGGGCCTGGCTGTCAGGCTGTCCATTTATCTGCCCGGTGTCTCTGTATCTCTAATAACAAGCATGAATTTGTTGAGAAATGGAAATTTTGCCCGATGAATTTGGCATAGACCCTGGTTTTCCACGGTAAATGCTAAACACTTTAAGCGAAATAATGATTACATGATTATTCGGTTACATGATAGTTTCCACATTGTTGATGCCAACATACAGTAGCCTATATCTGACTGACATCTTTACTGCACAAGGCCAGCAAACAGAGCCCTTGCAAATCACGAGACCAGGCTGATGGATGGATACTGATTCCTCATGGAGGAACTGCTGTGCTGGAAACATACTGTGAACATGAGCAATCTTGGCCGGTGGAGTATGATTACAGAGCAGCAGCACAGTTTGAGAAGCCTGCCGGGGTCATATGGTTCTGACAGTCCTGGTCTGCTTAGGCTAAACACAGGGCGTGTTGCCTGGGCTAGAGATGGGAAAGACAGAGAGATAGTGTTTGGTGGTGGTAGTGTGTGTGTGTGTGTTTGTGTGTGAGCGCTGATTGGTTCCCGGAAGATCAGCAGTGGCTCAGGACTGCAAGGAGGCTGCTGGGAAATGTCTGTGTCACCGGTGTCACCCAGACAAGGCAGATACACAGAGCAGCAGTCACGGACACATTCTTGGCCCAGGCTGATGTCCAAACACACTCACTACCACGATTCCCCCTTCTTGCACTTTCCAGCTCTCACTCCGTTTCCTCCCTTCCTCACAGATGCTCTCTCTGGCATCTCAAAGCTCTCTTACTCTTTCTGCCTCTGTTCCCAGACGCAAACATGCACTTTGATGTGTTCTTCGTCAGGTTGGTTTAGCAAAGTAGGAAGTTTTAAGACACACTCACACAGAGTGAAAACTTTTAATAGGTGTAACTAATAATTTATTGATTGAGAGTAATATTTAAAAAAAACAAGACTTTGGGATTTATAATGTACAGTAATGGTTAGAATTTTGTAACCTCTATTCTCTATTCATGTAGTTTAGTAAGGGCTCTAGCCCTCTCTGTGTACTGCAGGCAAAGGAACCAAATGAAGCTAACTAGCACCCCCTTTTGAAAGTACACACATGACCTGCAAAAACAATCTTATTCAGTCTCTTTTCATCATGTTTGAGGCTCCTGAGGCAGATGAGCACTCGGCCAGCCATGTAAATGTAGATTGGTCGGTCTCGTAGAAATGAACAGACAGAGTGATGAGCTGAATTAGCGATTAATTGGGATTAAAATGTTTACCACAGGAGGTTGCTGTGGATGACCTTTTATGTGCTCTGTTTGTGTGTGTGTGTGCTGCGTGCAACAGAAAACAACAGCTCAGCTTTGATTAATATGAATTAGGAGTCTTACAACTCATAATTCACACATTGAACAAAAACATGTTTGGTAAAACCCTAATTCCTTTTCAAAAATAAAAAAAATTACCACAGAAAATCTGGTCATTGAGGAGATTTCTAAACACTTTAATGATGTGATTTATGACTTACTTGCCACTGTTATGATTTTTTAAGAAACCTTTTTTTTTTGCTTTTTGGATGATAAGAGTTATGTAAGGCATTTGCTCGAAAAAAGTATACCTATGTACTGTTCCTTAAGTTGTATGATGGATATGTTTGCATGTTGCAATGACTTGTGGATGCACAGACACAAGCTATATCTAAAAGGTGTGTTATTATTTGTTTTACAATAGAAATCATTCACTCATTATGCTCAGTCCTCTAACCACACATACATACTGTACGATCTGCTCATTCAGACATATTTCTAGGCATCCAGTCAGAACCCCATGACTTTGAGCCCTCACACCAGAGAGAGGTGTGGGAAAGACCAGATAAGCAGCTCAGACTGGATCAGTATTAGCGGGGGGGGGATATGAGAGCTTCTCACAGCCCCTCTTTCTCAGTCTCCCTCCTCCATTCCTTCCTATTTTACACATGTTCCTACCCATAAAGCTTGATCTTTCCTTTCTGATTATCATAGTACATTTATAGATTTTACCGAACATTCTATAAACTCTAGCGCATCCACATAATGAATTTTTCTCTTATCAACAAGGAACAACTGACTGCAATGTTTTCTCCACCTGTTTTGTCTTTTCCATGCCTTGCATATAAAACACCTACCCTGGCTAATCTTTTATATGCTCTCTCTTTTTTCTTTTAGCCTCCACCTCCCTTCTTCCTCTATGCTTTGCAAGCACAACTATTTTCTATTCGGAGTTGTGGAGGTGTTGGAGGTCAAAGAGGAGATGGAGGGCCGGGGAGTGGAGGGAAGGAAAAGGGAGGGTTGAATGAGTGTTGAGCTGGTCGGTCGGTCAGGTGCAGCGCCACCAGTGATCATTAGGGTTACAGCTGCCCGGGCCAGATTGTGTGCTGCCTGCACCAGGCGAGATGTTTTGCCCAGGGAGAAGAGCGAGCATCTGTCTGTCCCTCCCCGTAGACAGCAACCTCCTACCAGCCTGTCCAACTCAACCCAACTGGTAACAAGGTCACCCAACTCTTACTTTCTCTCACTCTCTTACACACACCCACTCTCAACTACTCTGCACTTCTTTCCTGTTTTGCTCACTCCCCTCCGTTACAGACGGCTCCTCTGGCTCGCTCTCACTTCAGGACAGGTTGTGAAAGCAGCGGGTCCTCCGTGCAGTGCAGGTTGCAAAAAAGAAGTGCACGAGATATTTGGAATGAAATGAAACTGTGTGAGTGCCATGCAAATGAACGCAGCATTTCCTAGCAGAGCACTTTTCCTTTTTGAATTGTAGAGACGCTTTACTCCTTATCTGCAGCCAATGTTAATTGCATAGAATGATCCTTGTTGATAAAGGGATACTTTAATCACAAAAATAATTGGTTCCTGCAATATGAGAACTCCTTTTTAAACATTTCTTCCAATCATTGTTTTTTCTTATCTTATCAAACTAGTACAAAATTATAATTATGTTAAAACCCCAAAGGCGACCTTGTCTCTGTGTATGTATTCACTGCAGAGCTGACATTATTCAAAATGTCTTTAAATACATAGACCCGATGATGAGATTGCCTGGTAAAAATTCCCTTTTGCAAGAAGTAATTACTTCTCTTTCTTTTGTGACTTTTGATTCAAAACTGTGAACAACTTATCCCTCGTCCTTCTACCATTTAATGTATTTTCATAATTCTTCACTTTGGTCACTCTCTAAACATGCCAACCCTATTAAGTATTTGGTCTCAAGGATTGCATAAAAAAGGCACCTTTAAGCACCTTAAAGTCCAACACCAGCAACAGCTCTTCCAAAACATCTCTGGTTTCGATAGGCTACCTCTGAGAAAAGTATTTCTTTAATACTTCTTTCTATTATCACTTGCCAAACGTTTTCACGATACCATTAGTTGATTTCAACATCCAAGTTTTCAACAGTTAAAGTAATCAAAAGCAAAGAAATAAAATACACACCACAATGCAATCAAATTTGTTGGTGTAAATAGACTTTATTTGTAATTTGGGAACTGAATCAGAAATTATTGTGTAGTTTTCCAAAAATTTTAGGAAAAGATTGAAATCACTTAAAAAGTTATGTACAATATTTTGAACATTTGCTTTGTATCTCCAGGAATACGAGAGATCTGTGCAGCCTTCGCATTTGTTCATCCTGGTTTAATCAGAAAATTTTCAACAGCAACAGCAAACTATAGACACTATGCATTCTCTTCTCAAAGATTGAAAAAAAGTATGTTTCTCTTGGTAAACTATGACAGTTTGGCTCTCTTATAACATCATTTTCTGCTATAATATTTATCCACCCATTCCTCTTCTTCCACATGTCCGGGGTCAGGTCGCAGGGGCGGTAGCCAAAACAGGGAAGCCCAGACTTTCCCTTTCTACTCCTTCCAGCTCCTCCAGGGTATCGCGAGGCGCTACCACACTGGCTGAGAAATGCAGTTCCTCCAGCATGTCCTAGGCCTTCCCCAGACCCTCACCTCAGCGCCCTAGTGGGATGTGCTCACCAGGGAAGTGTCCCGTAGGCATCCTAACCAGATGTCATCACTCCTCCAATAAAAAAGTACACTGTACAAGCTTTACAGTCATAATCAATGAGATATATTATGCTACGTTGGCTTCTCCTCATCCTATAGGCTTTACGTAACAGATTTATCTCTTTGTAATCCTATTTATTGAGCTTGTTCTGAAAACCAGACAATGTACAGTCACGGGACTGATTTGTTTTCAGGTACATGGCACTGCCATATGCTTTTACATAATAGGATCATTTTTGGGTCAAATCCAAAGTTGCAAATATTGATTTACTGGGGGGATTAAAGAGACAGTGAAAACAATTGTGGATTCAGATGTTAATAATGTAATTATTAAATAGGTGAAAACACATCATATACATGACAATGCCCCCATTTGGTGGGTTTGACAAACAAGTTATTGTAACAGTTGGTTACAGGTCTCCTTTTGCTCTTTAGTTATAAGACCTCAAATAAGCACAAAGGTCAAGGCTTAGAGGTCTTTTTTCTTTCACAAAAAAAGTCAAGTACTGTTCATACTGACAAATCTTATTCTCAGATGAGGACCAATTATGATCAATAATGTATTTGGTTTGGTAAAAGTCTTTTTTTTCTCATTTTATTGACAGACCTTTTCCTCATTTCAATCAGAGGCTTAGTTTCAGAGACCACTTGCAAGACCTACAGCCGAATATAAGATTAAGCTTTTTGTTTTTTTCCTTTAATTTTGTGTAAAGTATATGTAATAAATTTGTCACCTTTAGTTATTTTATATTTCTCCGTCTATGACATTGGAATCAGCTTGAAAAAGCTGAAATGAGGGTCACACACAGAATGTGAGTTAGATCACATACAGTATTATCAAATATGCTAGACATGCATAGCCTACCATTTCAATAACTGCTGAAAAGTAAAGTGGAAAAAAAGAAGAAATTACGAAATTTTATTGAAGTGAAATGTAACCACACACCTTCCCACAAAAATGTCATTAATGGAGAGCAAAACGTTCAAAATGTACCAAAGTAAAATCTGTCAAAATTATGATAAACTTGTTTTCTGCCTTTTTTGAGGCAGAGCCAGCAAATACTTGCAGAAAATATAACGTACCACCACTGCTTTAGCATCTTCTTGATGGGCTCAGGATTTCAGATTTTGCAAACATCAGTGGATTAGATTTTGTAAGAAATCATACAGACCATTTGTGAGAGCAGTCTGTTAAAATTCCTCTGCTGGTGCTGGTCCAGGTACATACCCCCCTCCCTGGTACACTACAATACCCCCTTGCTTTAGGGTTTGTACCTGCCAGGTCTCAGCAAAGAAACTCTCAACTTTTCCTACCTACTGTAACTTCATTTCTTTTTTTTATTTTATAGGAGCTCCTCCCTGATGCTTCTTGTAACCAGTTCAAAATTCTGGCACTGTTTCTTTGTACCTCCCAGCCATATTGAAATCTTTCATCCCAGCCTGATCATAGCACTGCTCTGCCTGTGGTTGCTCAACTGAGACTGTTCTCTTTTCTGTCTGCACAATGTCATTGTCTATATTCCACTGTAGGCAAAAAAGAAATAAATAAATAAATAAAAATCCACACCTTTTCAGACTTCATTCCAACAACCGTACCTGCTGCTAGAGCTTCCTAAAGAAAAACAAAAACAGCAACCATAATTTTGGATGCTGTTGTTCATATGCAGTTTGGATGCACTTGTAGTGACACAAAGGGTTTGCCAGACAAGTGTAATGTGATTACAGTTTTGATAAGGAGCTAACAACCAACAAAACATGCAGAATGTAATTGCCCCAAAAATCTAACACCCCAAATGTACATTTTATAGCTGTTGTTTACTTCTAAAGCCTACCAGATTATGATGGGAAATCCCCACAGGAGTTATTACATCATTGGTAAGGTGCCAACTACCAGTATTACAGGATAGAATCTGAGGTGATTTGTAGATTGAATGCATTGGGTGATGGGTGCTAATCTCTCTGATCTAGCTCTGTTCATAGACTAACAACAGGATTGTATGAAAGACAAAATCTTACCAGGCAACAAATAACATATGGCCTTCATTGTTAATCTATCAAACGCCGTCCCCTCTGACAAGGGTTAAATTAGATGAAAATGTAGATATTAAACAAGACTGAGAAGCTTTGTTTTTCAAGACCAAAAATTAAGATTGCTAGATAAATGACTCAAGCAGAGATAAAGAGGCAGAAGCAGACACAGAAAAATGAAATGATTTTTCCACACCTGCACAGGAAGACTCAGTATGTTCTTAAGAGACTTCCTTTGAACAGGCAACAAATTTGCTATCAATCAGTGAGTGGAGTGATGGGGTTAGAAAGCACTGCATCCTTTAATTCATTTTGACAGCATCACCTGTACTCCATTGTCAACCATGGTGAATGAGCTAGGTTAGGAGCTCACAAAAAGAGGCCCAAACAGGTGTGACACCAACTTTCTGCCTCAGAGGAGATGATAAAGCCCTTGGTCAAGGGCACAGCACCTGGGCCATTGTTTTATCACACAAAATGGCTTTTAAGTGCAAATTTCCACTTGGTCCTAAAGGAGACCTGGCCTCTGCACTTGCTTTACTCATTTGAACCAATATGTGATCCGTCTTCATTTGCATAATGGGCAGAATGGAAATGAGGGGCCAGCTTTGTCAGCTCAAGACAAAAAGAAGAAAGAAAAAGGGAGGCAGACTGATGCCATTCTGCTGAACTGCATCTGTGCAACACAAAGGTGGGATATCTTGAGTCTCATCTGACACCTTTTAATTATGATCAGAGGTTATATTGAGGACTGCCATCCTTGTGGTTGAACAAAGGGTTTTATAAGTGGCTGTTAAATAGGGGATTACCAAAGAACATGCAGAGAGACCACATCAGCGCACCCTTCAAAATATTTAGTTGTTTTTAAACTGCAAGAATTAATAGTTGATGGTCATTTTTTTGTGTCAAAATTCAGTTTATTGTTTTGCAGGCTACTGTTTGACAGAGTATGATGGTGAAATGGTGTCAGCGTTCAGTAAGGAAGACGGTTGGATGTGTCTGCTTATTTTATGCTGACTGCATTTCACTCATGTTGCATCATTTGTTTTCAAGTTTCATCTCTCAGTCTGCCTAACAAGAGCGCAGTGAGCGAAGACTTGGCAGTTGAGCTACG
Source organism: Craterocephalus stercusmuscarum (assembly GCA_037177115.1). NCBI lineage: Eukaryota > Metazoa > Chordata > Actinopteri > Atheriniformes > Atherinidae > Craterocephalus > Craterocephalus stercusmuscarum. The sequence goes on along the minus strand of JBBDHI010000021.1, from coordinate 12,127,650 downwards.
ATGTATCCAGATTCCTCCATGCCACAAGAATGATGCAAACTGTTTTACTACTCAGCAGTCATTACAGCTGCTGATATGGTTGTTAAAGTCTTGAGTTTTTCCTCAACTGAAATGGCAGACTCATTATTGGGGGCACATTTGCATGTATGTCAGTGAAATGTGTCCGTTTAAATGAGTCCTTCGAGAGAGAAGTCAAACTAAGTTCAGCCATGATGTGGTGTCCCGGAATCAGGTCAATGTTCAGGACAGCTTCCCCAGTCTGACTAAAGTTTCCTGCCTCAGGTACATATAGTAACTCCAAAAACATTAAAGTTGACAAAAAAAAAAAAAAAAAAATCAAAAGATGTAAGAATAATCACTTCATGCGTATGGACACACTCTAGGCTTCAACAAACAGAAGCCAGCTAGTTTTTAGATTAATCCATAAATCCTACATTTATGAAAATGTATGTTTTATGGCACATTTGCTAAAATGTAAAAAAAAAAGTTCCATCACAAGTTTCTAGACCATCAGGCTTCCTTTTATTCTTCTTACTTAAAATACTTAAGTATATTATTATTGTAATCAATAATACAACTCTTGCCAGGTTGGCTTTCAGATTGATGTTTCCTTGTGAGACTTTTTAGTTCTCTTCTGTGTGCCGCTCTGCAACTTCATGGCCTCCTCACCACCTGCAAAGTGGGCTCTGTGGCTGGGTCTTCCAACTGTCAGCAGTGGTGCAATGCAAATAGCAAGATTTCACTAGCCACATGGAGTCAGTCATCTTCACTATGACTCATTTCTCCTCTTCAGTTAACCACTGTTAACCAGTTTTTATTGTTATGCTGTGACATGCAAAAATTGCAGTGAACTGCTAGCAGCATTGTGGTGAAATGCAACTTGGAAATGATCCGCTCAATGAATGTTATTGTTTAAGTGTGACACGCTACATTAGCAGTCACTTTTAATTTGAGGAACCTCAAACTCAGATACAAGACAAGAGCGACAGGAAATGCCTTTTTTTTCCTCTTAAAAGTGATCAAATATTGATTAAATTTCCCAGTGTTTGAAAGGCCCCACTTCTTCCCTGATGTAAATATACCTACACACACACACGCACACGCACACACACGCACACACACACACACACACATCCAAAATTAGAGTAAATGATTCCTGTTGAGAAACAAACAGAGCAGAGCTCATTTTAAATGAGAAAATAATTTCTCTGCCGTTTTCTGTTGGGAAACATTGTTATAAGATATGTATGCCAAAGTGATATCTCCAATAAACCGCTACATACTTTGTCTTTCCCTCTTGCCATGCCGGCTCTCAGGCACAAAGGTATTTACTTTAGTTTAATCTTCTTGAGCTTTCTACAAGCAGAGAACACGCCCGTATAAATTCTTACATGGACAAATACACAAAGAGGCAAAACCCTGTCGCCTTGTTCTCTGCGAAGGTAGATTATCTGTGAATGCACGGAGAAATTTCTCGGGGGATGCTTTGGCGCCGAGTAATAAAACTCAGAGTGTGTTGCCTTTGCCAAGCTGAGACATCTGGTCACCTTATCACAGATAAGTGGGGGTTAGTCCTGGCATCTGCTAGAATTAATCCATTTTGCAAACACAGTTATCCTAATCTCCTAAATATGTCATTCCACAACTGTACAAAGCTGTAGGTATAATTCTACCTTTCCTTCTTCAGTATGCCAAAGATTGATCAAAGAAAACTTCACCGCTCTGTGTTATGATACGCGAGCAGTGACATGGTATAGAAGCAGAAGACAAAAAAAAGGTTGGAAAACGGTGTCACAACCTGCACCTGGCCAAGTTATTTTGCCAGCGCCCAGTCTGGTCTGCAGCTAGCCCACCTAACATCCCTGCATGAATATTCATGTGGGTGGATTTCTCTTTTGTTGCCTGCCTAGTCAGCAGTCACAGAACACATGGTGAGTGTTGGCAGCGCCCGGCCTAGGTAGAGGGGCCGCGGACGGAGGCAGTGGCAGGAACCAGGACCTGTGAGGCTGACTGACATTTCCATCTGTGGCGAGGCCTGGTAATTATCGGGGAGAGGAGCGCCCGCAGCAGCGCGCCATCTGCTAGGGGAGATGGCTCAATGAGGTATGAGCACGAGCGGCACTCCGTCGGGCCACTGCCTGCCTCTGACATGAGGGCTCGCATCTGCTACCGAGGAGCCGGGCCGCCCAACACAGCCTGCCTGCCTGGCCGAGAGAGGGGGCTGACAGGAGGGAGGAGAGCAGCCAAGAGCCCCCCTGACCCACTCCACCCCCACCACCACCCACAGCCATCACTACCACCACTGCCCTGCCAAAGGCACACTTGACAAACAGCACAGCCCACTCACAAGTTTTCATACAGATCGCATCAAGTTGTTGGGTTTTTTGTAAACGATGCCTCCAGGATCCAGCTCTCGCAGAGGAATCAATCCATCATTGTTATGTCAGTGTCTGTGGAAGTTGGAACGGGCAAAGGAGGTGAGATTCGGTGAGCAAATGCATCATGCAGTTTGCATTTGTGGCAGTGGATGGCTGAGCTCAGTGTGCTTGTTACCATGGTTTGTTTCTGACTCATTTGTGAAGCACAGCTCTCTGAGACTGGTCGGCTGTGGGAGCCTGGCTCCGTATCACACAGCCTCCTCGCACACCTGACAGGTGTGCGCCGTTCTCATTCTCTACTCTATACAGCCCTCCTTTTTGCAGATCAGCACGCTCAGTCTGACTGTGGTTCTGTTATTACACTCACAGAGCCCACAGTGCCGCATGCTTTAAGATGCACACTAACATCCCGTTAATGAAGAACACAGGCCCAGAACTTATTAAGCAGCCATGACGGCTAACTTCAACTGCGACGCACACACCTAAAAGACCCAAAGAGAGTGTAACATACGAAAACAAAGGCAATCTCTTCTATCCGTTCTGGACGTGCTTTAATTGTAACCTCATTTAAAAAGACTGATTTACGACTCTTTAATGGAATTGCAACTATTTGTTTAAAAAGACAAAGTGCACTGATGCAACTCTTAGACGTGACTGTAGAGATTTGTATTTTCACTTACGATTACTTAAAAGTTTCACTTGCTTTGTTAACAGGAAAGTGCAGCAATAGATTTGTCACACAATCTACATTCATATGACTCACTTTCCGTTCAACCCTTCTTTTAAATAAATTTTACTTCACTTAGCTTGTCATGGCTAACAATCCCCCACTGATTAGAACGTCACTCTTGACTAAGATTGCAGTTTATTAGACCCATTTCCTGCCATACACAGCATAGCAATCGCAGAACCCCCCGCCCCCCCAAACTTAAATTTTACCACCTCCTGTTTCAGTTCTTTTACATCTGTCAAGCCTCTGACAAGTTGTTGTGGAAGTTGTTTTTACCTCTGTGGATCAGTGTTTTCATACTGCACCGCTGGCTCTTGCATCACTCATTACCACTTGAGAATGATTCTAAAAGAGGGGAAGAGCAAAGATGCTAGTGAAGGTAGAGAGAGGTAAAGTGGGGAAGGGGGAGGAGTAGAGAGACTGAACGAGGAAGGGAGAGGCGCATCTCTTCATCGCAGGATTTTCTCTGACTGTTTGGACAGATTGGTAGAATTGAAAATGCAGCAGGGGCCTGTGATGTGGCAGTAAAGCGTTTGCCTTTGATCCCGCCTCACTGTTTTTTTTTTTTCGTTTTTTTCACCGCACATGTGCACGTCAAAATCAATTAGATCAACTCTGAGGAGGCGAGGCAGCTGCGCATCCGTGCGACAAACCTTTGCATCATCTTAGTTTACCAACAATCTGGTTATTATTCTTATTGTCAACTCGCTGCTGCAAACTCCAGCTCCGCCATCACCTGCACGCACAGAAAACTTCAAGGTGTGTGAAAGATGAATTGGTACACAAATAGAATATCCATCTTTACAGGCAAGAAACACATGCTTACATCTTAGCCGCAGCTGTCAATTACCAACAAAAAACATCTTTGATAAGGAAAATTTGAACCCCCCCCCCGCCCCGCCACCTCCCTGCTCTTGGAGTGGATTTTTCAGATGTCACAGCACTTATGAGAAATTTGTGACAGCATCAACAGCGCCTATTCCCCATTCAGCAGCATTAACTCTGTGCCATGTGTCTAACAAACGGAGGCCATTCTGGAGCCCTTAATGACAAGGCTGCTTCGCTCCTCTCCTCTCCCCCTCGCTCTTTTCAAATTGCTCTCTAAATGAAGTACAGCTGTGTGGACCAGGTGCTGCCATCCCCCTTTCAGAAAGAACAGGAAATTATGAAATCCCCAAATCCTACACAAATGGCGGGCAGGAGGGAAGGTTGGAGAATGTCAGCTCGGCTTGGTCTGTGGATGGATCCATCTTTCCTTCGCTCTGCTCTTCAAGCTCTCCGACTGTAAACCTGGATGTCAGAAGCCGCAGCAGATGCTCAGATAAGCTCATTTAGTTCAAATATGATTTTGAACAGTTTAATATCACAATTTTTAAAACTATAAATGAAAGAAGAACATCACAGTGCAGCTTCTCAGAAATATGCTTCCATGTTTGCTCTTGAAGTTTGTTTTTTTTTCCACAATTTTGACATTTTTATTAAGCCAATAAATGTGTCTTTAAATGCTATCAGAAAGGAAACATTGCCTTCTTTCTCAAAGTTACTCGACTTAAAAACATACAGTAGCATAAAGAATCCGTTTGATATTCAGAGCCCTGTGTTTGTACTCTCTGTTCTTGACAACAGAAAGAGCACAACTGCTGAAGTAGGCCTCTTGCTCAGGAGACTGTCAATGTGCAGCTGTCAATGTCTCCATAAAGCCCCATATCCATAATAGACAAAGCCCTCATCAAGGCTCAGCTTCATCTGGCCTCCCAGATGCCCCATCACCAGGGGCAAATCCCATCCAGGACTGAGCGGTGCACTATGCAGCCAGATGTGAGCTGGCAACATGGCCGTGGGGTCAACACATGGCAAAGGTAGACCCAATAAATGAATTATACTCTGATTATCATAAATGTGGCATCTGAGAATGGCGCTGGTGTTGTTGTTGTTTGGGAGGGGAATGGAGGGACATACTGGAGCAGCTGCAGCGCTGTCTCCGAACGTGAGCAGTTGTGGCAATATAACATAAAGCCGGGATACACTGCACATATTTCATTGGGCTAATGTGATAGAGCAACATTATGGGCTCAAGCACATGTGCAGAATCTTTGGCGCTTATTTACAGATCATTCAAACTTTGCGCAAGAAAATAACGGGGGGTGATACGATGGAGCCAAAGCATATTTGGGATTCTCACAATGATTCTGTGCCATATGCCCTGTATTTGTACATAATTCCACAATGTTCTAGGTCGCTCCCTGAAACATATTCTGTTTCGTCACATGCCAAAAAGACCTTTTTCCCCCATCCCTCCTTTCCTCGGTTTGACACGTTTGCATGTGGTATCTGGCTGCCCTGGCTCCCTTTCTTCCCCTTTAATATGCCATGCCAACTTCAGAGGACCCAGGTGTATGAGTCCGTTATCAATTCCACTAACAAGCGTGCTTACTGGGATCACAGGACGCGTTGTGGCTTGCTTTTAAGTCCCCGTCTGTAGCCAAGGCTGACCTGAATTGGAGACATGCGGCCCCCTGCTGATAGCAGCCAACCTCTGATGGGCAGTCCCTCTCCCAGACTTGGCCAGCACTCCGCCTGGGAAGGAGGAGGGGAGAGAGGAAGAACTCTTTGAAATGCTGGAGTTCTATGAAGAATTGAGAAGCAGGACAGAATCAAAGGCTTCTGATATAGGAAATGAAGAAAACACATAGAATGAAGATGTGGGGATGAGGAAAAGAGGGGGATAGAATAAACATAAATAGAAAAACCATAAATAAACTACGCACACATACCAATATATATATGTACATATATATGTATGTATGTGTGTGTGTTATCTCATGTGTAAATTTTAACATGAATATATATAAATAAAAATTTATGTGCCACAGCACACTTTTTTGTAACTAATTTGAACCCGCAGCTCAACACCATTACTGCACATTTTAGACATTATAGGATATATATGATGCTTCGATTTAGCCTGATTTCTTCTTGCACATTTCAAAAAGTATGACAGCATAGATCCATGTGTGTGATAAAAAGAAAACGAGTGCATGTGGAAGGAATGGCACTCTCACTCGGCTCTCGCTGATGCTTGTATTGGTGCTGATGGTGGCAGCTGAAGGCCATTATGTCCAGGTGGCCTGGAGGATGCAGGGGCTTTACTGAGAACTATACACACTATACACAGACACACACACATGTGCATACACAGAAAGCTTCCCAGCTGCTAGGGCCCACCACATGTCAATTAGAATGGCAGAGAATGTACAGGGACACATGGACATTCATACACCACATGTATAATGCATGACAGGCTGGGTGGACTCGCAGTAGATTGAGGTCTAGCAGTAGATTGGATTCTCCAGAAGTGGTGCATTAAAAATATATATATTTCAGACAGAGCCAGCTCTTGGCATAGGCCGCCTAGGGCACCACACACTGAAGGAGGGTGCTGCTCTGAAAGGTCAAAATAATTGCAGAAAAAAAGAGAATAAGATCTCCAAATGGGGACTTCTACCTTTTCTTTCTCTTGAAAATAAAAAAGGTGAATAGAAAAAGAAAAATATTAACAATAACCTCACCCAGCCCTTGTTTCCCACAGAGATTTCACACCAGCGTAACCAACTTACAGAACTGTGTGAGTAATTCGCCATTAAGGGAGTACCTGCGGTCTGTTTATTAGGGATGGTGAAACCAATGTGTCATGAAACACAGAATCACTTTGACATGACTGCCATGAGATCCACTCGTCGAAACATTAATCCACCCAAAACAATCTCCATCTGCTGGCTGTCCCTGTGTGTTGCATTTGAGGGAAGTGTCAATCATTACCTCATTATCCTCTCCCTGTCTCATCTTTTGCTCAGTGTGGCTTTAATAAAGAGCATTTTCTGTCTGCTTGCAACTGTTTGTGTTTAAATCAGTATCATCTTTTCTACCAAATACTGACATTAAAATAAAAAAAGGAAACTCTAATGACAGCAAGATTAAAATCTGTGGCCTTAATAAGAGTCCATGGGAGCAGAAGAAGTATTTAAGGAAGTACCACCAAAGCCAAACAGAAAATATTTGTGTTATAAGTTATTTCAAAAGGAAAAATAATAATTTAAATGCTTAACTGTCATTTAAAGGGTTCAAACTCTTGAAATTATTGAATGTTTGGTAGTTTTGAGCATGTCTGAAGATGGTCAAGTGATTTGTGGAAAAAAAAGCACAAAGAAATAATAATGTAATAATGATTTTTTTTACAGGCCTACATCTTTGCCATGAATTGACATAAAAAATGCATAATCAAGTCAGTGTTGTTGCTATTCTTTGACATGCATGTGTCTAATCACCACCAAAGACCCATCTCTAATATTCATCATATAATTTTTTTTTTAATCTTTTTGGGGATTTGTGCAATAAATGATCAAATACCCAAAGTGGCATTTAAAGGATAAAAAAAAAGATTAAATGTTTGGTATTTTTGGTTGTG
>JBBDHI010000021.1:12071668-12084883 GCA_037177115.1 Craterocephalus stercusmuscarum | reverse complement strand
AAGTAAAACTGCAATCCTTTGGTCTGAAATCGTTGTTAGTATAGTTCCACACAGCCCTTCTTAACCCCTGTTCTTAAGTGTTTCTGTACAGTCAGTGAGAGCAGCTCGTTTTGGTGCTGTCTATTTAAATCTGAACAAGACATTTCACGCCCCGACCCCTTCCAGGTCACAGAGCGTTCTACTCGGTTCGACTCCGCCCCCTTCAGCCATCTTTGTAGCCTCTAAGCGGCAAATGATCGGCAGAGAACATTTTTTCAAAAATAACATGACCCTATTTAGAGGAACTGCAGCAAATACAGTGACGTAATAGATAGGAAAACGTAATAGTGAATAGAGAAAACTAAACAGACTGAAAAATATGACCCAAAAAGAATAATACGATATATACGCAGCACCAGGGTGAATAAATTAATTTTTCTGCACTCCTGGACCCTCAAAAAAGACAAAAACAGGTATTTAAGTGCTTAAAAAAGTGGATTTTGCATGATATGTCCCCTTTAAGCAATAGGTAGTGTGGAAAACAATAAGCATTAGTGTTTGGAGGCAGGAGTTCTAAAAGCTCTGAGGTTTACTGTATATCACGTCAAGCAGACTCAAAGTCATGCCATGACCTTTGTAGTGCAAGCCTGAGACCTGCCATTTGTGTTCAATTCTCATGAGAACAGAACTTGCACATCTATCAGTAGCACTTAGGAAAGAAGTGGGACATTATAACAACTTGTGAGGATAGTCCCAATCAAAATAAGCAACATCAGTCGACAAAGATATATAAACTGATAATAAGGGAAGATGTGAGTCATTGCTCGTTGATTATTTAGAAAAGTTGTCATGTTTTACTTCCAATGATGCTGTCAGAAAATAAAACTGTAGCCAAAAGCAGCGTTGTGCTGGATTATGTCAATACATTTCCTGCTGGCTGGTTAAAATTTGTAACATCATTCAATGGGCAACTGTTGAGTTTGGACACTTGGACAATAAGGGCATACACAGGTCTGTAAGTCTCATTAATGCAGATTCCTCATTAAAGTTGGATTGGACTCTAAGTATGAAGCTAAAAAAAAAAAAAGTGGAATAGTTACTAAATCATCAGTGTACGAGTGGAAGAAAGCTCTGGTTCTTAATCACACATTCCTAACCCACTGAACTTGTTTGGTGTTAAAACTCTTCATCAGAATTTAAAAGTTTTCTTAACCTAAGATCAGTACACTCTGGCGCCCTCGCTCAGTACTAGACCTATTCAAAACTTTCTCCTTATCAATCATTGAGACCCCCATAAATAAGGGAAACCAGGGTCAGAATTATCCTCTAAATTAAAGCCATGATATGCACACATACCTCGACATTCTTAAGCTCTCTCTTCACACAACCTCTCTCACACAGTTTATTACGAATGGTGGCGTACAAACTTGCATAGATAAAAGTGATATGGAGCAGCTTATTTAAGAGCCCAAAAACGAAACATTCCTTTATAGTTTAATCATCAGGACTTTATGACAATCCTGCAAAGAATAGCTGCTAGTTGTTGGAGGGTAACTACAAACAAAACATTGACACTCTGACCACTAACATATGCAAGTTTGCAGGTTTTTGTTAAAACTCTTAAAAAGTGGGAGGATATTCATGATGATGGTTGGACTTGTGTTTATCAGCGCTCCTTCTCATATAAGTTTAGAAAATACCAACCATGGGTCACATAGAGAACCATTTAAGAACATATTTATCTTTTTTCATTTTCTTTTTTAACACTATGGCTATAAACAGAGTGGCTTATGTATGACATCATTGAATCATCTGAGGGTAAAGGGCTTCACTGACTGCCTGCAATGCTTTTAAAATGCCTTTAAACACACTTTCCCTGCATTTTATTTGGATATGATGCTTTACTCTTTTAATGCACAGGGGGACATGCCTGATTTTGGCTGTTCTGTATTTAAGGCTATTCATTTCTATTTGGCTAAACCCTCCCCTTGGGACTGAGAAATACAGGAGTGACATCTCTTTTAAATGACGTATTAAAATGTTTTCACAACATGTAGAAACAAAGTTCTTTGACAGACTTTGAATCACTGTTGACCTCAAAAGGAGTGTGCCACTCAACTTTAGGAAAAAAAAACGTGTGTAGAGTAATTACGTTGTATCTAAATATTTCATATCTGGAAGTTTCCAAAACCAATCCGACACAGGGAGTATCTGTAAGAAAAAAATAAAGAGGACCATGTGGGTATAATATGTTAACCACTGTTATCTTTTTTTTTTTTTCATTTGAGTGGCAATCCCCTTTATTATACAGCATGTCTGCCCTAACAGTTGGAAAACACTGTAAAGTACAACACATAGACACGACTCTGAGCACAGTTCTATTAAAAGCGCAAGATTATAAAACATTGACATCATCAAGAGGACGTGCTGTACATTGACTTAAGGGCGGCACTAGCCTCCGATCTCTACCTCCGTCGCAGACACGACTACGAACTCATGCTCCCTGTGCGAACCGAGTGAACACCAAACATGCGTGGTGTATCTCTCCTCTGCTACGGACTGAATCTGTAGAGCTACATTGAGTGTGGTGGTGGGGAGAAAAGCTTTTGTTTTGTACAACAAACCAATAAAAGATAGCAAAAAAGGTCAAAGTACGTCCTCAGGTGGCTCCTTCATACAGCTTCCATACAAGAGAAGAGCATTTCTCAAACTTTTCTTGGTTTGTTCTGAATCGCTGAAGTCCAACACCACAGTAACTCACAACTAACGGCCAGCGGCGCAGACTTTCTCCACATCCCCAAACCACCAAAGTCATCCGAACATGGACATAGCAGTCCCTTGAAAAGTCCGACTTCCCCTCACCTTCGATCCTGCATGTGTTTTCAGAGGAACATCTACAGTGTCTTTTCTGCCCTCCTCATGCAGAGCAATGGATCCAAAAGCGGCCAGGGCTGGTGCAGGCTCAGCCCAAAAAATAAAGCTTTCTCAAAGCTGGTGGGAGGAAAAAGAATGGAAAAGGGGTGGAAAAGGGACAAAAAGATGGCCCATCCTTGAAGTGGCTCAACACTCCAAACTGATGGCGTTTTAAGTTGGCAATGGGTCGTCGTCGCCTTTGCTGCACTTGCATTTGCAGCACAGCACGATGGGAGTGGCCAGAAGGAGGAACGGGGAGGCAACTAGAAGGAGCAGGCCGAAACCAGCGAAGATGCCAACAACCTGTAGGAGTAGCAACAAAAACAAGAATGTTTCATTTAATTCAACCCAAATAATTACAATCCAAGACAGGGAGTTATGGCTTGGATGTAGGGACATTCATCAATTAGTAAGTTACCAGTCAACTCTCATAACTATTCTAATCTGCTAAATACATTTTTAAGTGACTATACATATTAAAGTATCTGCAATAGCACATATTGACCAGCAGATGTCAGCCAACAGCAGCAAAATGATATGCAGCAAATACGGAATACATATTTCCTCTTCCTTTCCACTTACCAACAGTTCATTTTATTGATAAAAATGAGATCTTTGTCAATCACAAGAAGCAAGGGAATGTGGACAGCTGAAATGTAATAAACTATAAAGCTGCTTCAATCCCTTCTAGTCCCAAGTAAAAATAATCTATTAAATCCGTTACCATAAACAATGAACGGTAAGCACAAAATTATTCAGCAAATATTCCGAATTCAAAGGCTATCCTAATCCCAAAGGATCCAAAAGGTTGGGCTTGACCAAATTTGGGACAAATGGATTGAACTTATAACCCCCATGCAAGCAGAGTTTATTCAACTCGTTTGTTTGATTTTTAGTGACATTTTACTTTCAGTGAAACAGCAAAAGTAGTCTCGCTTGGTTCAAATCTCCTTACTTGACATTTTAAGATTGCAAGATGTGACAAAGAAGAATGTATTTAGTTGTGGTTGTTATGTAATCATGTAATGCTCGCTCACATCAGCTGACACAAAGAAAAGATTATGTTCCCGTAGCAGCATTTTGTCTCTGAGACAGTTACATTATTCATGTTGAAAACACCTTTTGTGATTTAGAAAGCTGCTTGTGCTGTTTTAAAATTTGATAGCATGCATTTTAAAGTGTAAGTCCCTTGATTTACCACAAGGGGGAGCCACACACCTGCATATTCAAAACCAATAAACTGGACTACGGCAACGACATGCAACACTGACTTGCAATAGAACAATGCTTTTCCTCCAGTTTTGGAAGACAAGAGGACATATTTTTGGGAATCACTTGCAGCAGATTTCTGCTTGTTAGTCAAAAGAGAACTGCTCCATTCCCCTATGTGACATTTGCCCTTATTAAACAGGTTGCACATTAGTGAAAAGCCCAATTCCTTCATTAACAGATCTTCATATGTGGGAAGTGACGTTTATTCTCCTGGAATCATAAATAAAACTGTCAGACACAGAGGGGGTTCTCTGGCTCGATGGTTTTTCCGTAGTACATGTTGTATTTATGAGGGAGCAAGAGAAGGGCTGTTTTTTTCATTTGAAATAGCAAAAAAGGGGGGGTTGAAATAAGGAGAGAAGCAGTGAGACACACACACAGAGGGGTGAAGCGATAGCTGGCTTCCACCAGCTCAACTGTAATCATATGACTCAGCCTGCCCCGCCAGGCAACAGATGCCAATGTGTATATTGGGCAAAGTGATGTGCCGTTTTGCAAATACGTATTTGACTAAACCCTGAAGAGATAACTGGCAAATGAATAATAGAGTTAGTCCAATTTAAGCGCAGTGGGGAAAGTGCATATCTAATGCATCGTCTAAGATGTGAGGAATTACATGTCATGTTTTTGTAATATGTCAACTGAGTTCTGATCCTAAAGATAAAAGAGTAATTTTAGTTGTGTAAACCCTATTTAGAGGGAAAAAAGGGTTTACATAATAGTCAGGGTTGAAGACAGCAGGACAGAGACTAGCCGAGGATCAGGCTATTATTCCTATTGTGCTGTCAGGATGAGACAAGCCCAGCACAAAATGTGAGAATTGGGGCCAGAAGAGCCAGGGAGCACGTGTACGGTCACACGCTGGCGCGTGTCCAAGAAAGAGGGAGGGGATGTCACAGACGGATGGGGAGGTGGGCGTTCTCACCTGCGTTCGGTGCCAGATAACAGACGCCCTGGAGTGGCCCAGCTTGTTTCGACAGGGCCCTTTGTCGTAGTGGATCAGCAGAAAGTCATCCTGGTACATAAACACACAGACAAAGGAAGGTTGACCATTAGCGGACTGAAGGATGGGGGTGGCTGTTCTCACACAATCGCTTTTTAGATGAGCCTCCTGGCTTGTCTGTGTCCGCTCTCACAATTGAGATTATATAAGAGCTCATAAGTCACTCTTATCCAACCATAACTCAGCCTGTCATTTTCATCAGTCTTGTTGTGAATTGAAAAAAAAAAAAAAATCAAATGCATTATATCCTTCCTCATCAGCTGCCAAGGTTAAACTACAATTTCCCGATAATGAAAGATACTGCTGTCACGAGGAGACGAATGATGTCTACAGTGAAAATAATCACAGAGTGCAAAGACAGTGCTGCAGTACTAAATCAGACCTATATTTACAATCCTTCTGCTATTCTCCAGTGAAAAACAATAGAAAATATGATCCAACTCACATCCAAAGACTCCAGACAGTACCAGCAGAAGGCATGTTTACAGTTCTTGCACATCATCTGTGCACAGCCCTCGTCCCTCTCGATGTAAACTTTACACTTAGGACAGCGTTTGATTGGTGCATCGTCCTCTTCGTTCTTATAAAAAGAGCTGGGAAAAAAAGCAAAACAATAAGTGTGTTTAAATATAACATACAAATCCCAAATCACTCGGTTCAAGTCTTTGACATTACAGGGTTTCATTAATAAGCATTAAACCGATCAACAAGACCATGTCACTTGCTTTCATTTGTTGCAGCTTCAGCAAGGCGGACAGTGGATGGTTGAAATCAGGCTAATGGAAATGACAAAAACAACATGAAAGATGATACAGTGAAGCACCATCATTTCTCCAGCCATTTTCCTCAAAGGTGTAATAAAAAACAAACTTTAATTTGAAGAATTTTCTGCGACGTAATTACAGTGAAAATAAATAGTTCAAACACAGAGGCTATGTGCTTTACAACTTGACTTCTAATCCTGTAAAAACCCTCCTTCCAGCTTGGCCCCACAACCTGCGCAGGTGAGGAAAAGCTTGCAGAGCTAATGACATTTCTGCAGTAAGAGGATATCAGAGATAAATAGGTCAGCTGTACATATGTCCGGGTAACCCTCTGCTAACCTCACAGGCAGATCACGTATCCCAAAAACGGCCCGTAAAGCCATCACTGCTGCGCTTATTGATACGAGCCCGCTACAGGGCAACCTGAATGAATCCTGCTGTCTGATCCAGTGCTTCTCACGTCTTGTCAGGTGAGGTGAGCACAACGCCGGGGAGCCTACAAACACTGCTGTGAGAAAATGATTTGCTGTAGATGGGCTGTGCAGATGAGGCAGGTGCTGATGCGATCAAACACAGAGGAACAAAACATTTTTCGGAAAAACCACTAGGTTACAAAAGACGCTGCTAAAAGGGCATTTTATATAACACGAGAAACAATTATTCCCCCCAAGATTTTGAGGATGATGAAATAGAATACCTGCTTTCTCCTGGTAGGAAGGAGGTAACGGGCAGGTTGTTCTCTTGGCAGGCCTGACCGGGGTGCCAGTTGGCCTTGCAGGCTGAGCAGAACTCGAGGGCACATACAGCACACTGGACCAACTGGGGCAAAGCTGGAGAATCCGTTTCCTTAAGCTGGCATACGGCCTGGCAAGTCGAAGATGGGCACCACGTCCTGCACGGGTCCAGCAGCACCTCTGAAAACACAAGAAAAATGCCAAGTCACAAAAACAAACAGTTCCTGCAAATGTTTGAACATGATTTGAACATGATGGAGCCGGTTGGGTAATTCATCTCCGCTGGCTTCTCGAAACTCTTTTCAAAGATTTGTTTCACTTTTTAAAGGCAGTAAAAAGACCAGTTTTTTGGGAAAGTTTCCCGTTTCACTAACACAGTCTGATGATCTTGTGTTCTGTCCCTCCTTCCCCTTTGCCTCTTTGCCAAAGAACTACAAGCACACTCTCTTGGCTCAGCATGGGAAATATGGAACAGTTACAGCAACTGTTCTGCCTGACTGGACTGGGACATTGATGAGATGGCTGATTGCGCTAATCCGCTCACAATCAAACGCTCTTTTTTGAGGACTGCTACTCCTTCACAGGAACTCCCTTCCAATCCTTGTATTTTAGGTTCAGAAATCTCAGTTTGTCTTTATCATTGTGCATTCATGCCTGTAAAGTAAGATTAGGATATTCCAACCAGTTGTGGCACTGTGTAAGTAGGGAACCTGCAGGATGAGTATCATCAAAAAGAGATTGCTCACTCGGCTCCTCCCATCTCCAGCAGTGACACAACGCTAATATTACTGATTATTAGCAAGTCTACTCTGATATCTCTGAGCAAAAGGGTACACACCTGCTGTTATCTTTCCAACACACAAATCCTAAGTTAGCTATAGTCACAAACAGTGTAAAGGGCAGACAACAAGGAAAGATTAGAGAAATAAGAATGTTCCTGGTTATGAAAAGAGTCCTGCTTAGGCTCATTTATGATGGATACACAGATGCACGGAAGGTTTCGTTCATCTTTTGCGTATTTGGTACATTTTCAGGCTCCTTGCGCATCCTTCATTTAACGCAGAGGATGGAGTAATACCACCGCAAACCGCGGTGTCAGTGTTGAGCATAGTTGAGCAGAAACAAACCAGAGAAGAAGAAGAAAAATGAGGAGAGAAAAACCGTATAAGAAGAATGAAGACAAGTACGTAAACATTAGAAGCTTTTGAAATAAGGCTCTACAAATGTTCAGGCAGTGTTGGTGGTCAGACACCACTTTATAGCAGTGAGTTTGTGCCGCCAACCAATGTCTGAAAAGAACGTCGTATCGCGGAGTTAACATTGAACTCAGCACTGCCCCTTAGCCGAAATTAGCAGTAGCAACATAAACGACGCATGGAAGTATGAAGACAGCGACGCATGAAGACATTTAGAACTGACGTTCCGATTTACGGCCGTCAGGGAGCACAAATGGGCCTTCAGACAATGTTGGAGTTCAGAGCTGATCCAGACAGAATCTTGTAAAAAAGAAGTGTGGGAAATTTTAACTCCCTGAATTTTCTCTTCATGCTGTCTTTGTTTAGTTTGTGCATCAGAAAAGTAGGCAGGGAACATTTTTTTCTGGAGTAACAAAAGACTTCTAAAATCTCCTCTTTTACTATTAAGTTTTTTTTTGCCACATCCCACGTTCAAAAACATCCACAGGGGGTGAATGACTCCATGCAGAGCGAGCGGCGGTTCAGCTACACGTGCAAGGCACAACTATCATCATCCTTTTGTGTGTCACGGCATAATACAGCATCTCTGGAGGCACAGAAGGGTCCACGTGTGTGAGCGCCTCGACAGTCACGGCTCACCAAACCTCCGCTCGGGAACTCTGGAGCCATTAGTGACGCACGATAACTGCTTTTGCTCGTAGACTCACCCCTTTCAAATTGAAGCTTCTTGTACCTCTGCATCATCTCTGTGGCCACCATGCACTCGATCTGCAGGGAGAGAGGAAACGTGTGTGTGGGTGTGGGTAAACAGGTCATTGTGTGTGATAATAAATTCATCAGGTAACATTCCCTTCCTGAATCCTGCAAAAACCTAATTTTATACACGATTTAGTCAAACTACCCTCTTAACTCAACAGGCTGTGAATCTGATTATCAGACAGCGGTTCAAAGTACCAGAATCCAGTCATGGTGCTGCTCACACAAGGATAATCAGGGCTACTCATTTAATGGTCAATATAATGAACACTCAGGCTTTGTAAAGGAGTCAATTACAAGGTGAAGGCACTACTGACAGAACAGAAAGTGATGAGGCATGCTGGATAGGCAGAAGAAGCCAGGGTTGCAGTAAGGACCTGGGATGCTAATTGATTAGAAACATAATGCTTTGAATCTCAAAGACAAAACTTAAAGGGTATGTGAGCCAAACTGCCTGGAAGATAAGGAGGAGGAGCAGCTGCCAGCCAGATCTCCTCTACAAGGCGTGCAGCTCATTACAGTGGGATAAACACACAGGCAGGTGGATGGCACAGCTCAGCCTGAGGGGGCAGGAGGCATGAGCTGATGAATGTTAGGGATTTGCGATACAGCAGGAGACCATACAACATACATGAATGAATCCAAACTTGCGATTGATGCACTGTAGTTATAAAAAAGTAAAGTACTACAACTCCAATGGCCTTTTTTTCCTAAAAAAAAAAAAAAAAAGCTTCAAATATTCCATCACACGGTAGATTTCTGCTGTTCTGCTGCTGTCTAAAATGCTCTGAAGATTAGGCAAATTAGTCTGCTGATGTGTGAAAAAAAAAGCTTCTCCTCCTTGCCAGCCAGTCCAGAGGGTGGAGGCTGCACTACACCACACAGGCAGCGATGGAGTCACACTGGGAAGCGCACTTCAGCTGCATTTAAATTTGGTTATGTTGAATGTTCCTACAGGGATGTGGAAATGCGTCTTTGCTGTCAAATGTGCATTCAAGTGTAAGTCAGTAAAACAAGCAGGAAGTAAAGCTTTATTAGAATTAACACATTTTACAAGACAGAGCTGAGATTGACAGTGAATAACTTGGGATACTTTACATGTACTACAGTATGTAAATGTGCAGACAGCACTTGTTCAAGATCCACGCAAAAAGGGTGTGTGTACCACAGTTTGAAAATAAAACAGACTATTTATGGACCGTCTATAGAAACTGCTGCTGTCGCGTAAGAAGTGGAGTCTCAACCCCAATGCAAAGCAAAGACTGCAGCGATGGACGCTACTGGAAGTGGTCGGTGTAACAATTGAATGAAAGTAAAACCCATTCCCCTTCTCATCAATACCTCATTTTCCTGCAGGTGTCCTCTTTTAGGACAGGCAGAGTCTGGACAGCTAATTGCAGTTTCAAGGCCTTCTTTGATCAGGAGCTCCACATACTGTTTCAGGCACTAGGGGGAAAAGGACAGAAAAAAGTACAAAAATGATGCATGACCCCGTCCGGTCGGCCAAACAGAGATGCAGCAACACTCTAAATAACATCATGTGCATCGACAACAGGAAGCGCAAATCTGGAACGGTTTTAGCAGAGAAACACACAGATTTCCCTCCACCTTAAAAATAAGCGTTAATAAAAGAATTAAACTTGGCGGGTAAACAGAAACATGACTGGAAATGTGACTGCCTTTTTTAAATAGAGTCTGTACGAAAAAAAAAAAACATTTAGCACATAAGCTTAAAAACTCCTCCCTCACAAAAAAATGTTTTGTAAATGTTTGTTTGACTTTGTTTTCCTCTTTCTAAGTGGATGAATCAATTTATCTAAATCATATTATACAAATTAAGAAAACTCTACTATAGGATCCCGGAGGGAAGTCAGTGTGGCTGATCTTATAAAAGCTAAACACAGACTAACAGAGACATATCAGCACTTTCTATCCAATAGTGTTTCATTTATAAAGGAAACAGTTCAGATTTGTTGCGTTCACATAAATTGTTTTAACTGAACTTTAGTAACTGCTGCCACCACCCAGACTGAGTTCGAGGAAGTGCTCGCTATTTTTAGTGCTCATTCTTGGGTATTTGTTTCCTCATTTCTGGACTAGACTGGTGTAGTTCTGATGTCCTACAGCTGTTGCTCCTCTCCTCTTTCAGCACTTTCAATTATGTAATAAAAGTTAGAACAGATACAGAGTAAACAAATTTGACAAGAAATTATATTCATATTTCTCATCTATATATTTTTCTTGCTATCCAAGCCTTCTGTTCTCTTCAAAGTGCAGTGTTTATTTAATAACCACAGCTGTCCTCATTTGCAGAAAGTAAACCTTACCAGTGTACAGAAGACACATTGGCACTGTGTAATGGTGGTCATCTGCTCCAGAGGGAACTCTCCAAGGCACAGCTTACATGAGACCAGGGGGTCCACAGCCAGCTCCCATGTGGGGCGGTACCGTGCTGTGGTCATCTTCACCTCCACAGAGCTGAGAAGTTAAAGAGGAAAGTTACAGTTAATTAAGCTACAACGATCCAGAGAAAGATGAGAACATTAAATAAAAAAGAAAAGATCACTGCTTTGATTTCCAGAGTCAAAGGTAAGCATTATTTGCTTTGACCCAATCAGTGTGGCTGCAAGAGCACACTGAAAATGAACTGCTCACACACACACACACACACACACACACACACACACACGCACACACACACACAAGCCAGCGGTATGCAGAATGACACCGGCTTTCTAGCTTAAATAGCCGATGTCAGCTCTGTTCATCTTTATTCCAGCCTCACACTTTATGGCATCAAAGAAAAAGCAGCTACTGAAAATCCTGCAGCTATCTACGTCAGCTATCTCAGCTGCCTGTAAAATCTTCACTCAGAATGAAGGAGGGGGTGGGGGGTGGGGGCGTCCTCCCCTTCTTCTCCGCATGTCTCAGTCTATTTTGCAGAAAGGGTTATTTTAGGCCGTCTCGACTCGCTCTAGCTCCTTTTCCTCTGCAGCTGAGAGCAAAGAGCACCCGCTCGGCTGTTTACAGGAAGTGGCCCAGCGCGCGCAGCGTCAACGCCGCCGAGCCCGTGCTGCTTAGCAACCAGCCAAAGGAAGATTTCGGGGGTGGAGGGTGCACGGATAGGAGGCAGTCGTGGCAGAGGTAAAGAGACAAGGAGTTGGATTTCAGTAGCTCCAGCCCGCCTCGATGCGCGGCTGCTTGTTGGAAGAAGAACGGGTGCAGGTGGCGTTCCAGAGTTCATATGATTGCTCCATGGACTCGTGCTGTTTACATGTGCAAGAGTGGAGGGAGCGGAGAAACACGAGGGACAGCATGCTCTGATTTAGTGGAAATATTCCTTCACATCACACTTCCTCACAGTTCATTACTGACGTATTTAAAAGAAGCTGACCAGCCTGCTGCCTTCACACAGGATACATCACTAAACATGATCTATGTTGTTAAATTTATGCCTTGTGTTCTCTCACCACAATAAACCTTTAGTTTGAGAAACACACCACTGTGGAATAGCAAATAAAAGCACAGTATCTTAGGAAAATTAGGGTAATATATGACGATTTCATGAAAGAAAATCGACTCTTTCGCTGTCACTCCATTAAGTCAATTTTGCTAATGCCTGCCTGGGCAAAAACACCGTACTTACAAAACAAAACAAATTCATCCACACTCCGAGCCGGAAGGGCCAGGGGATGAAATTACCAAGGGAGAAAAACTGCGCGGATAAGTGAGAAAAATGAGATGCACCTCATGTCTGACTCACTCAAACTGCCGTGTGTTCGTCCATCTCCTCGCCCTCCGCGACTCTGACTAGAAAGATTATGAAGTCGTATACAGAAGCTGAAATGGCAATTTGTTATCAGCTCGGAGCCAAGGACTTCCAAACATGTTCCTCGGGGGAGTGGATGGGAAGGTGTGTGCTTTGTTTTTCACACAGGAAAAAGAGAGATGAAAAAAAATGGGCGAACTTCAGCTAAAGATTACTAAAATTCCAAGTACAAATGCAGTTTACGCCTTATATGGTAGATTATTAATGTGTGCTCAGTGTCACTTAGTGGTTTGAAGGGTTTAACTAGAGGAATGTCAAACTTTAATGACCGACAGAATTACACTGAATGAGGAGTAAAAAAACACCAATTTTGAGTGCATAACTTCAGTAGCAGGATATAATAAAAAACACCTGAGGAGTGCTTTGTTGAGGAAACAGAAAATTCCCAATCCCAACCTACATAAATCCTAGAACAAACTGATCCACCGATTTATCTGATCCACTCATTCAAACTCAAATCAAAAAGCTTATTAACCAACGCTTCCACAAACTTCCCCTGGCTCCGCCTCTGCTCCATAATTAAGATCCCGCAACTGAGAAGTTCTACAAGTCAGCACAATTAAAAACCGCTCAATGTGCAAATACAGTTCACCTGAGCATATGTTAAGCCTTTTTTTTCTAGGTGTTTTAGGTGTAATCAGCAAGTCTGTAAATCCACTGCTAAAAAAAATCAAGGGAACACATAAACAACACAATGTAACTCCAAGTCAACCACACTTCTGTGAAATGGAACTGTCCTCTTAAGCCCCGTTTCCACTGAGCGGGTCGG
>JBBDHI010000021.1:12027142-12043614 GCA_037177115.1 Craterocephalus stercusmuscarum | reverse complement strand
TAGTTTCTTGCAAGGGAATGAAGTATAATTTAAAATATGGGTATAAACAAAACAAGAAACAATAATTAATAGCAAATCCATTCACAACTTCTTTTTGTTTTTATTAAGTTCACCTCACTAAGTTGAATCAACAGGGGCTAAACCTTTTTGTGGCATTATTTTCAATAATTATAAAGATTTTTTAAAATAAAAGTACAAACAATATTTTAACTGCTACAAAAAAATTGCAAAAATAAAATCTTCCGTCCTTCGATCTAAAGTATTTCTCAATATCGATTCAAAATGATACAATACCATTTATAATGGTAATAGATGGCTAAATAGCGATTTTACTACCAACTTGCCAAGCACATATCGATCTGTTGAATCATAGGAATATTAGTCGATATATCGATGTACTAGATGAATCGTTACACCCCTAAGTTTTTCCCCTCCTTGTACTTTCCTCCTTACTCACTGCTTATGTTTAGGAAAAAGAACTAAATGGTAATGGGATTCAATAACTTCTTGTGGATGAGGATCCAGATGCAGGAGGCCATGACAGGTTTAGATCCAGAATCATGTTCCTGAGAACAAACGTCCGACTGAGCAGGTTGTAGGGTAGCAGGCAGGTGGCAGGGAAAAATAAATGGTCCAAATAACATGGTGCGTGTCAGGAATACTGGGGCTGCACTGTTTCCTCACAGCAAGTGTTTCAAATGAACTTCACAGTGTGGATTTTACACGTTCTCCCCTGGGCATGCATGGCCTCTCTCTAGGTATTCTTCTTCTCAGAGTTAAAAAAATGCTCATATGTTAATTCTTGATTCTATTTGAGTGAGTCTGCATGGTCATTTTTCTCATTGCTCTGCTGAATCTGTGATGGTCTGGCGACCCATTTAAGATTCTACTGTGATGGTTGATGGGATGGGCTGTAGGCCCATGCGACCATAAATGAGGTATACTGTAGGAAATGGATAAATGTCAGACATGAGGCAAAAAGAGCAAACATGATTTGAGCACTCAAGGGGGAAAAACAAGAGGGAAGAAACAGAAAACAAATAGGGAGATGTCTTCACAGGAAGTGTAAAGGCAGCTTAGCAAAAAAAAAAAAAAAAGGAAAACAGAGAATACGGGGAAGATAATCAATTAGCTGAACACAGCTGTGTTAGCATCAACTAACAAAGGTTGAAGGCAGGAAGTCAATCTGATCAGAATGCATGAGGAAAAATCATTTTAAACATAAAGAGGATGTTATGAACTAAATGAACAAAAAGAAAATGTGATTATTTGGTGCTGCATGAAAAAAACAAACAAACAAAAAAAAACAACCAGGCTCCTCACAAAGCATCACAAGGTAGGAGCAACTGACAATGTCTTACATGGGCAACTTAGGAAAAAAAGGGCTTTTAGATTTTTTTATATTACATAAGTCGCCAATAAAAGCTACAATACAACTGAAATTACCATATTTGATGCAGAAAAGCACCATGAAATCGAAGTTTCAGAAAACAAGATTTCACCACATAATAACCCACTCTGTGGAGAAATAAACTAAAACTGACGCAGTGACAATAGAGAGAAGATATGAAAAAAAAACAACAACCCTCTGCCTTCTTAACACCTTCCACAGAGCCAAGTGATGATGTAGCCGGCTGCAGCCCGGCTGGAGCAGTTATCCATCTTGGCCTGTGCTGCCAGCTGTCAGAGCACACAGCTACAGCTAGCCGCCGGTGGCAGGTGTAATCAATATGGACTCCACAGAGAGTTGCACTACCAGAGGCCAGTTTCCACTCTCTAACCCATCTCTGTCTCTCCTGGGGAAACAGTAGGCAGGCGGGCAGGGAGAGTACGTTTGATGTCTCCTCCGGGCCAAGATGGAGCAGCCCACTATAGCTCTTTTGCAGGGAGATGATTAATCCTGCCTATCGGATGCAACATCATGCTTGAGAATGAGCGGCCTGTTTTCAACTGACTGCTTTAGCGATAATTAATATTGTAGAAAATACACATGGTTTTTATAAACTTTTTATACAGACATTCATTTTTATGCACTAATGTTAATTATTTGTGGTGCTGCTGACGGTTTCCAACATGAAAATCTCCTTAGGCTGAACTAAAAAATGCAGTTTTGTCACAGCACGGTTAAATCAGCATCAACACAATGAAACTTAGAAATATCTGTGTAATTTATTTCAGAGTACACCATTATACCATTCAAAGAATCATTCTCCTTCCTGCGAAAGATGTTTTGAATCCTTTTCATCCGAGCCATGATACTGCAGGTACGCTTTTCATGTTATCTTTGTGTAGGAGTTTTGACTGACGGGTCTTTAAAATGTATTTGACAGAGGGACAGATATACAGAATATAAACCCACATTCAAACTGCACACACACAGTGGCATCCCTGTAGGCAATCACCTCATTTAAAATGCTCTCAGCGCAGCAAAGGAGAAGAATAAACAGTGAATTTAAAATGATCTTTCATTTTAATGACTTGTTATTGTCTTTAAAAAACATTTTCTGAAATGTTTTCAGGGAGTCAGAGAAGGAGTCGGCTAATTTTCAAAAAGCACAGATTTGCCTTGAAGATAGAAATCCTATATTTCTGTATGTACTGGGCACTTTTCCACATCTTCTGCTCTACATGCCTATCCAGAAATCTTTAGGCAGGGAAGCTGGATTCTGTTCTTCTTCATCTGTATTTAATGGCTACAGTATGCCGATGATTGTGCTGGTTGTAAAGGTTTAAAGTGTACACACAGAACAAATCGAGCTAGTGCTGCTGTGCGGTGTCAACATGGCCCGATGGTCCAGAACAGCCCAACAAAAATGGCATTGGATCAAAAGCAATTGAGTCATCTTCACAAGAGAGTTATAGGCAAATGCAACTGGTAAATCTCAAAACCACCTGACATAGGCTGACCTCTGGGTTACCCTGAGGGAAGTCTAGCAACAAAAGGCAGAGATACTATTACGAGGTTAGATCTATCTTACAGATGCATGCGGTGAACTCCACACACAGACATCAGCACAGGCTCACATTTACAACATGGGAGGAAATCTTTGTGACAAGCATTCCTTTCTGACGTGGACTGGTGGAAATGGGAAGCAGTAAAATGCAGGAGTGCAAATGCACCATCAGACACAGATGTAAGCAAAACCAATTTTAGATCATCACTCCCACATGTGGACGGCTAATGGGAAGAAACTTAAAACACCCTTAAGGTGTAATATGCATCTATCTTGGCACGAATAACACGCACGCTGCAGCATATTCATTTGTAAAGTCACTCGTCCATTGGATTACTCTGTCATGGCCGAGTCAGCCCTGAGAAAATTTGCCTCTCTCTCAAGGAATAACTGAGGGTCTTATTCAAATGAAGAAACATTTGCCCATCATTCTTTAATTTCTACTTGTTTATAAACCTTTTCTTTATAAAAGAATGAAATCATCTTTCATTCTTGTTGAGAAAAAAAAACATGTTGGTATGAAAAGGTTGAAGCAGCCCAAAAGCTAAATTCAATGCTTACTTTGTCACCAACAGGACGACCAGAGAAAAGAGGAACAGCAAGGAGGAAAAATATTTATCATTCAATAACTGCTGGGAAGAAAGGAGGAGATTTTAAAGGCGAATGCAACTTATACTTGAGAACATCATCTCATGGTATTCACCTGAAATGATTCACTCCGTGCTATTAATACTGGTAAGCTGGAATATTTAATCACAAGGAGCTGAAAAAAAAAAGGTGTATCCTATTTCCACAATGATGGCTGCCATAGCTCTGTGTGTATATAAGTGTCTTTCCATCACTATCACTATCATCCCACACTCCCTTCCCTCTTTCCCTCTGACCTCGATTTTCTGCCCTTTTAAACGACGGATCCTCTCTTTCCTCTGACCTCAAACAAGTCAAAATAATGGATTGGTGCAACACGGTGGCCCATTTTAAAGTTAACTCCTCTACTTTACGCTACGTCTGATGCAATGAAGTGCGATGTCTTGCAGCGTGCAAAAGCGCCAGCTATGTGCACACAAAAAGAGAGTAAGAGCTGCAGAGTTTATTCAAATTCGGTTGGTATTCTTGGGCTGTTATTACTGTATACGGCTTTAAGAAGACCATCATTTGAATATATACTTCATGGGGAATTTGTTGTTGCAGCCTGATGTCTCTTATTACCTCCAACAACTGTTTGAAAGCAGAAAGGCAGCAGTAGTCACACCTGTTCTCATGGTGTAGAAAAGGCTTACTGGAGGGTTGTTCCCTCTGATGTTTATACCATCTAAAGCGTCATCCCTACAGGCCATTGAAAACACTATGGATTATTTAATAGTGCTGTACTGATGGCAGGCTACAGTTTCACTGGCTCTTATGATCCAGTTCTGAGAAAGTTACCTTTCAACTGAAAAATACAGAGCATGAGGAAGAGGCATCATTCACGGCCATACAGTGTGCTTTACACAGCCATGCTAGTTCCCTATTCCCCTCTGAGGTGTACACAAGTCAAAGGGCAAGACAACCTCCCTGTGTACATTAAATCTAGGTCTGCAGACAAATTGGTATGAGCTTGGCTGGAGATTGCTTTGATTTATAGAGTAATTACACTGTTTTGCTGCGGCATTGATATGCGGGGCTGCCTGTGCTTCACTTCGTGTGTATGGTTAATAAGAATGAAGCTGTCAGGTCTCAGAGGGAAGCAGATGAGTCGGATGTTACTGGCGCTATGATGTGTGTGGTGGCATATCTCATGTAGCAACCACAAGTCATATAGAGGCATGTTATATTACACTGCAGTCTCCAGTATGTCTGCGCATGCCGACTGAGAGAGTAATCAGATAAGATAATGTAGTCAGGAGAGAAAGGCACTGTGAGAGAGAAAGAAAGAGCAATAACTATAACACTCAGTGTCAGGATGGGAGTGAATCCCTCGGAGGGAGGATCTATCATTCTCAGCACTAGCACACACAGTCACGCCTGATGCACACACTTTACACCCACACCCAAAGTTGAGCTAAAAAGATGAAGCCATGAGCGCCGGTCATAGACGGGGAGGATGTTTATAAAGCTGCCAGGCTCAGTGCATCTTTCAGGTTGCATTACGATGGTTCCTAATTGGTGGAGGTAGAGGCAGAGGTGGGCCTCATTGGAGGTTCAACCAGAGGCTAGAAGTCTCATAGCGTCCAGGCAACTCGTATTTCACTGCACTCAGCGGAGCGAAGGGGTCACACACATGCACCCACACATTTAGTGGTGTGTTGGTTAGCAAACTTGTGCACATCTAGATTTGAAAAACAAAAAAACAACCATTACTGTATAGAAAACGAATGTCAGCGTCAACAAGCAAAGTTACACATTTGCAGATGTGATATGCATGTGCCAAAAACCACAACACTTACACACTGACTGCACTGTCAGCAGCTCAGCCTCAGCATCCCAGTACTTTTCACCATCAGGAAGATAAACGAGGCAGATTCTCACTAAGTGGATCATTTTAACCAGAGATGAAGTTTCTGATTGAACATTCATGAATGTTTTTAGGATTTACTTTTTATAGGATTTGTTAGGATGCTTACTAATGTTTCCTTATCATCTTGTTACATAATGTATGTTTTAGACATTTTTTTATGTTCAACTGAAGCACAAATGCAGCACAAATAAAAATGTAAGTCATTGTTTTCTCGTTACCTTTGAATTAGTCATTTCTGTCTACAGACAGCACTTTGGCATGGAGTTTTCACAATCCCTTTTTTTTCTGCACCAGAAGAATCGACAAGCCAAACACCCACTCTGAAATTACTGATGTTTTACTTCCATTTTTGATGGTTTGATGCACTCTGTTACTGTCATTAAATGTTACACACAGTTCATTTAAAGTGGGGGAAATATGATCTAAGTCAAAGTCTGTACCGGCACAGATATTTTAAGGGAGGTTTTTCCTTCCTTCACTTTCTCCTGAAAACCATGTCCACACTGAGCTGTTCACGAAAAGTCCAAGTTAGAATCTAAAATGCTTATTGAACAAAATTTCTTCTATATAAAGTAAAACTATTTTTTTATTGTCACTTTGTTTACAACCTTAAAAGTAAGATCATTTAAAACATTTCCTCTGTTTGTGTAGAGTTAAATTTTCGTAAAGGTGGTAGATGTTGCACTTTAAACACCTCCGACCAATATCATTTGTTGACCTGTTTTAGCTTTTTTTCCTTTTATTCCCTTTACAACAATAAAATTGCACTTTTCAAAAAAAAAATCTGTTTAATTCAGTGAATCACTGAAAAACTTGCTTTTACTCCGATAATGTGTTAAAGAGGCAGTAAAATATCACAAAAGGCTAAACGATACCGATATGATAGGTTTTACCATTTTAAACATATCCATTAGCACTGGCTTAAAATCTCCATTTTCAGAAGTAGATGTAGGGCAGGAGAGCCCGGGGATGGTTTTAACACTTTTTTTTCAGTACCAACTCGCTGAATTTTAGAGCCACAGTTCTCAAACTTTAATATAAAACATCCACATCACCAATTCAACATCCTGCAAGAACATCACAGATCTTGTGTGGTCATTTCAAATACATGGTGGTCCTTTGTTACAACCTATACTGTGGTGTGTTGTAACATTGTGGAGAGAGCTGTAACAGTTAGACAAAACAAGGAAATGCAAAGACTCACAATGCCCCCAAAATGCATCACATCTGGCCTAAAAAACAAGTTTCATTTACTGTAGGTCACATAATTTTATCTTCAACCATATAAGTACAAACAAAATTTAGTGTTGGTTAAAAATTTCACTTTAGTAACTAAAAATGTGTATTTTTTAGTCAATAGAATCTGCATATAAACTGGTTTACTACTAACATCATTTAGCAGATGCTTCTATCCAAAGCAACTTACATTTAAGAGAACAAACTTTCACACATAGGCACATTGGGAGGCAAGGTAGGGTTCAGTGTCTTGCCCAAGGACACTTCAACATGTAGCAGGGTGGAATTGAACCACTGACCTCCTGTTCCACAGGCAACTGCTCTATCCCAGAGCTACAGCCCTGATAACCACCATGTGCAACTGTATAGGAAGTGGGCAAAATCTTATGACTGCTGGCTCATCTCTAAGGGGTGGAAATGTCAGTGTTTCAACTCTCTATCATCCCTGGTTTCCCCAAAACCGGAAAGCAAGAGGCATATTCTTTTTAGAAATAAGATTCTCCTCATTTTTAGTCTCTGAGTCAGATGCCCACCTGTAGCAAGTTTAGAGCACATATAGATCTTCTGACCTCTTTTTGTCTCTTGTGCCATCTCAATTCAACTACCACTTGATGGAGGTAAAGTTTGCATCTAGAATAGTATCTCTGTGTTTTCTCCTTCACATTCTTTTCTTTCTAGCAGCTAGTACTTTGCTGTGTCTTATCACTGCGTTGAGCGCTTCCCACTGTGAGGGACTTGAGGGGCTCGACTGTGTGATTAAGCAAGCCTTGGTTCCATCAGAGGGCCACCGGAGCAGATGTTCTCATTAAAAATGCAGGCTCTGTGAGCGAAGGAGATTGCCTTGTTCCAGGAAAAACCTGGCCGGAGGTTTAAAGCTCTCATTCCTCTCACTTGTAAGGCCAGCCAAGTTTCAATGCCTGTACACCCTTTAAGCGTTGTGGCAAACACAAAAAAAGAGGAATTATTACAACAGCATCCCGACATCGCCTTAATTCACTGTTAAAAGGAAAAAGGATCTCTTCTGCTTCTGTGTTGAAAATCTCATTTGAACTGTAAGCTCAAACTTTGCCACTGTCTCTGGCTTCCTCGTCGCTGCTTTACAGATCTCAGTGGGGTGTAGCTGTAGAACATATCATCTGGTGACTGAGGAAAAAAGAGGCGAACATTTTACGCTTTGTAACATGCTAAAAAAGGGGGCAGATGACTGAATATGAAAACTCAGAGTTTTGGGGCTTAAGTGCAAGCTGCTGATGACAGCTTGGGATATTCCATGCTTTCCAGCTGGCACCTATGGAGTCTACAATTAACATGAAACTACAGTGCATTAAAAGGCAACACAGTACTCCAGAGGGTACAGCAACACCTACAGCACACAGCTGCTTAATAGAATCAGGGATATCCATCAAAAGCTTGTGTAAACCCACAGTGAGACAGCAGTGGTCTTTGTTGAAACCTAAGGATAATCCCTGGGCATTAAATATTGTCAACACAGATGCAGCGCGGTCTGTAATGCTAAAGTTGTTGGAAAGTTAAAGGGGGATTTGTGCTATCTGGTGGGGCATTCTGTCTTTCATCAAACAACAGACGCAGGAGGGGAGTTTGATGTCGGGGTTGCTTCGGCCTGTCATTGCGAGTGTGCTTACATGTACGGATACATACTCTGCACATGGCAGTGCGGTGTGCATGTGGGAGGAACGGTTACTGATGGATTATAGCCCTAACCTTTGAGGCTGACCCCATTACTGCCCTTCACCTCACCCTATGATCAACCTCCTCACCATCCCTTATCCCTCTGTCCCCTCACCTCTTCTTCTTTGCTGCTTTCCTAACACCAAAACTAAATATACTTCAGTTTTGTCGAACAACAGTTGCCTTTGCTACTCAGTTTTTAAATGTTTTTGAACTTTAGTTGACTTGCATTGAAAAAACAACAAAGAAGCCTCAAGTTTAGTGATGAATCGTCTTTCATGCTCCTATTTCACATATTTGTCCAGCTGAGAACTGTGTCAGAGTTAAAGCGTCATACATCTGAGATTTCACTTACATGTTCGAAACTTGCTGGATGATGTTGGCAGATGTGCAACTGAAAGATAAAGAGTCTAAGTTCAAAAGCTGTCATGTATTTTCAGTGCATTTATTGTCTTGTTTATGTCTTCAGTTATTTCCAGAGAACCGGAAAAAAAAGAAAATCCTGAGATTCTGCGATCAAAGTTGGCAGGAAGAAATTAATGCTTGCAGACACGCAGAAACACAACTTAAAACACATAGGTTTGGTGTGTGTAATTCTATGCAAGTTGTCCCAAACTGACAAAAGGAGCCTCAAAAGGAACACACGTCAACATCATTGAGGAACATTTCTGATAAAAGAAGACTAACATGCTCACACACAGATTTATGAAACGTTCTTATTTGCAGGAGCGTTCTCAATGATGCTCACTAATGATTTACCACAGCAATGCAAGATGCCAAACACCGCCCGACATTTTACATAATTCACTTTTTTCTCTCTTAAATATGGTGCTGATGTTCCTTTGTAGATTATTGAGGAAGGCGACTGCTGATTACACTCAGCTGTATCTCTCCGCGTCTGTCTAATGCTTGTGAGTGTAACTCTCCAATGTATATAGTCCATAAAACAAATGGCAGTTGTGTTGAACAGATTGTGCTGTTAAAGGAAACATTGTTTGTAACATTCAAAGGCAAGCAGAATTTCAACATAAAAAGTGCAATAACCTGTATGTTACAGAGATTTATGCATCCCTGGATGGCGCGCTTCCTCCATGCTGAGGATTGCCAGGTAGTAAATTAGGAAATGCCTGTTGGCAAAAATGTACTCTGGATGCACACACACACACACACCCACACACCCACACACACACACAGACACTGCTTATGTGTTCAGTCAGAGGCTTGAGCTACAATATGTGCTGATGTATTTGCATGGATACATGCGAGAAGCTTATAGAAACACATTCAATGAAACATGTAGAAAAAAGAAAAAAGGAGGTTAGAATCACAGTCTGGAAAAACACTCATTCCTCACTTAGACACGCACTCCCTCACCCACATGCATGCACACAACCCTGGGAAAGAAACCATTATGACACCTGATAGGGGAGAGAGACTACAGTGACACTTGGTCAAGTTTTGAAGAGTTAATGTGAGCTGATAGCTGTTGTCTGTCAAATTCACATACTGCGCGTACACACTCATGCTAATTCCCAGTATGACTATGCGTTATTGATGGAGAGACGGGGCTGCATGTCTAATAGCAGTTGCAAGAGATAGCAAAGAGGCTGCTGGGTATGATCCATTTATATGCATGCTAATAACAGAGCGCGTTGGGCTCGGGATAAGCAGAAAAATCTCTCCATAATCGACCATCCATCATTGAGATGTGACTTTCCCATCAGACACAGCGCATCATTACTGTGCACACACCACAGGCGCACACACAAATGCACAAACACATCCGCCCAAAAACACTTTATCTCCACTTGTTTCTTCCTTTCATCACCGTTTGTTGCACTGGGAATTTGTATCAATTCAGCTAGCTTAAACAGAAGCGCAGCCCTTCTCAAAGAAGGTCTTTGTAAGTCAGCTTTCTCTTTCATGTAGCAAAGGCTATGCCTCTTTGTCAAAGACAGTGACCTGAAGCTACACACAGACGTTTGTCCGCACATATACACAGCTATGAGATGGAGCTGTGAGTTCCACTGCACATAAATGTCATCCACATGTTTGGAGTGAGGGCGGCCTCAGGAGTCCTACAGCGGTTTGGGGGTCACCGTTGAGGTTAGGATGGCTGGTCTCTAGTGGCCGAGTGTCAAGCCTCAGCTTTCTCATAGCAAGAGCTGGGTAGCGGGGTTTGGCCTTTCTCCCAAAAGGAGTGAGAACACTGTAGAGCCTTTTTATTGTTCAAATGACACTTTTCTTAACCACACTGTACAACGCGCCCACCAGAGGAGCAAAGGAGGAGAAAACTAATTGTATTGGCTAACATAAGCATAGTTTGGCTGTGATTTCATCCTCGTTATCAAGGTTGGTGCATGTTGCTCAGCTCCTTGATTTTTACACAGGCAAAAAAGGCAATTCATAAAAGTTACTACTGTACGTTTTACTTAAAAAGCCATCATAATTTCAATAAATCAAGAGGATTTCCCAAACATCGCATTAAATAAGGTCATATTTTCCAGGTAACTTCATTATAAATACAAAGCTGTAGCTGTAGAGCTGTAGAATGCACAATGTTGTGCATGTTAGTCAAAAGAAACACAACCTAAAGGCAAATGTATAAATATATATTCATCTCTCATCCCTAATGCATGCATCATTAAAACACGGAAACTCTCATGCACACGGTCACACAACTTGCTCACACTCACTCACAGCAAGAACTACATATGGCAGACTGCAAGCGGGCGAGTTGGGCAGCTGGCCGGTATTAAATTGGATCCCTGGGTTCCCCACTGTTCATTGGGACTTAAAGCCATATTAAAGGCATCTCCTATAGTCCTGCAGCAGTGGGAGAACATGGACAGTGGCCAAGAAAAACAGCCCAGTGCCAGCCACACCCCTGGAGGACTGCATCTGCTCCTACCCTACACCCTGGCCCCTTTATATTCAGCGTGACATATCGTCTTATGTGTCCATATGCCAGTCATGCCAGTTTACATGCACTTTAGAACAGGATCATTGTGCTCCACAGGGGCGATGAACTTGAATGAAGGCATCTCTGAATATATGCAGTAGAGTTTTATGTGACTTTGTGGCTGTTTTTGCTGTTTGAGACATGAACTTGAGACGGTGCATGTGTTTATACATGCAGGAGGCTACCTCAGCTCTCTCGATTGGTTAATAAATCTCTAAATTGGTGACCCCCCCTCCCCTCATCCTCCCTTCCTTCTTTAAGAATTTATGTTGGATAATATTCAATCTGTTGAAGCGTTAGTAGTGGGAGGGAGTGTAGTTGTGCTTCCAGTGCCGGCTCGAGACTGGCCACTTGGTGCGGTGCAGATTGCGTAGGCAGATGCTGCTTTATGTGCAAAGCTCATTTTTATTACTGAGTTGTACTGACATAAAGCAAGTGGTGCAGTCATGCTTAGAGAAAGTGAGAGGGGGTGCGTTTGGAGTAATTTCCCCTTGTATCACACACATAACCGAAATGGTCTCATATCCTGCAGAACAAATGCAGGTGTGAAGGAAGGAGGTTTGGGGAAAGCATAAAAAGAGTCTCCACTGATGAGTGTTATTCCAGTGCTGTTTGTGGTGAGGCAGTATGAAAAGGTTTGCATTTGTAAATGTAGGTGAAGAAAAACCGTCTTTCAAACCACCACTTTGCCAGTGGCCCTCAGAGAACAGCAGGGATAATGCGTGTAGTCTAATAAGTTTGTTTGCCTTGTTAGTGTGATTGTTTTCTCACAAAGCTAATTAGCTGCCTCCACCCTCGGGACCCACCATCCTATATCCCACTATCACCAGCCATCCACACACACCTACACACTCACCTATCCATCCCCACCTTGCCCACCCCCCCTCTCGTCTCTAACCCACACCAGCCAGTTCAGTGTCTCTCTCTCTCTGTCTTTGGATCCTGTCATGAGTAAATTGATGGAGGGTCTAGTGATTGTCTCTATGGTCCCAAGGTGCCTTTCCCCCCACAACACAGGCATCCTCTAGTTTCTTCCTGGTTCACGGTTGATTACGATAAATCAATCCGAGGGGTCAAACACTTAGATCAGGGCACCGTCATCTCCAGTGGCTATGAGGGTAAGCTGGCCCAAGAAGAGAGGGCATTTCCTGGAAACCCAGTTACCCCCTGGACCACTCTTGTTTCCGTGGTGAAACCTTCATTAAAGAACAAATCACTTCCTCAGGTTAAAAAAAGAAAAAAAAAGTGGGGGAGAGGAAGCAAATCAGTTGATGCTCCTTGTTTTTCATCACATTTCTCTCTTCTATACCTCTAGTGGCTTTATTTCTCCGTCTGGTAGGGTCTGGAAAGCTGACAGGTAATGGCAGAGCAGAGCAATAATGCCACCCCCCTGGCCTGTATTGCAAATAATGCCAGAGATGTAATCAATGGCCGAGAAGAAAACCAGGGCTAAATCGATAGCAACCTGGCTGTTTGCTCCACTCTTTTGAAGGTGAATCCAGGCCTTGCTACATAAATTGGACTAATTGAAGAGCATGCTAGGGAACAAGCCCCTTACAAAGCATGCATGTGTCAGCATGATACTCCCATGTGAAATTCATCATTCCAAATGAGCAAAAGCCTGAGATAATAAGCTGCCATAAGCCTAGAAAGAAAACTAGCAGGGATAAACATAATGTTGCTTGCCTTTGAGCTGATAACATCCATCCACATTCATTAAGGTGATAACCACTTGGTTTGGGCTTACAGACTTGGAGCTCATATTTTATTTTCTCAGTAGCATGAAAGCATCATTTCAATGGCTCATTGTGGTGTATTAGTGCTCCTGTTCACTTATGTATCACATCAATGATCTATGTCTTCACACTGTAGAATGAGTGTAAGTGTTAAGAGGCTCTCTTGCATTTTGAGATGCGGGGTGGGGGGGCATTAATCTGGCAGCAGTGACGCAGCTTGTCAGCGGAGACAACAAATTAATAATACTCACCAATGACGTGTCACCGTCCAATAAATTGGCTTTATTTTCTGGGGAAAAATGGGGCTTTCTCCACACAAAGCAATCAATCAGAGTAAATGACCCTGCTCTTCACAAATCTATCACAGCGTAGGATTGCTGTATTAACCATCAAAGCTATCTGCTGGTCAAGATGAAATCTTCTCTGAGACCTCATTCCATCTCAGGTCTCTCATGGGGTCTTAGTCCTGAGGTTGGCCTTAATTAATAAGTTTTGTAGTAATGGCGAGAACAACAGTAGGTGTTAACCCCGTTAGTGGAATGGCATGTCATAGCATTAGACCCTTCTAAGGGGGTGAGGTGGGGAGGAGGGGGGAATTAAAAGATCTCCGCTGTGGATTGGCTCACAATGCACCAGGAAGGAGATCTAAGCCCAAATGAAATGATTGTATCAGATAGAAATCGATGGCAATCCATGCCTTCCTTAATCCTGCTCTAGCTCCCAGATCACTCTGTGGTGCAGGCAATCTCTCAGCCATCATTACGACACACGGATCGATAGTGGGCAGCAAGGCCACCGGTTAAGTTTCTGGCTACACTGCAAAAGTATAGGAGAGGAGTGGAAAGGAGAGAGAGAGAGAGAGAGAGAAAGACAGAGAGGTGGGACGGGATGATGAGAGGAGACAGGATGGCTTAATGTCTCTGAGAAACAATAACTGAAGTATTGCTAGTGGTAATTAACGAGAGAAGACGGAGGAAAACATGTAATCTATCTCACCAAATAGCAAAAAAAGAAAAACAGAAAGAATCTTAATTCCATGCCAAAGCTCCATAGCACCAAATCTTTCGTTTGTGTTGTTATCTCGCAGTGGGGGATTTGAGTTAAGCGGCAAGCATATTCGGCTTCAAGAGATGGAGGATGAAACTTGGAACTTTGTTTAATGGTTGTGATAAGAACAGGTGCACATTGTCCACGAAGGAATGAGGACATTTTACAAAGTCCTTTCTTGTCTGCAAAACCCCCGACATCCTGTTTCCTTACATGCCGTGACCAATGAGAGAAAGACCGAGCTCGTAAGTCTTGCTGACAAAATCTCAAGGGATCTGAATGAAGAAACACAGGCTTGAACTAGTGAGGGGGGATTTTGGTTGCATGATGACTGCATTGATGTTAGAAGAAAACTAACAATGCAACAATTAACCGGTACCTTCGCAGCCTGTGAGCGTCATGAAGCAAAATAAAGCAACCCGGGGTATTCGTCATGCGTTTTTTTAGAAAATTAATTGGTTTATCATTAACACCAGTGGCCTAAACAGCAGGAAGATCCATCATTAGCACCAGTGGCCTGAGCTGCTGAAAACACAGGGAAAAAAAGCCTTTAGGGTTTGGACTCGGCTTTCTGTGTTTTATAGTCAAGTCACAGTGCCTGTTTAAAACCCCTCAATTAAAAGCGGCGAGTCGGGCGCTGCTTTAATGATAGCTGTGATTTTAATCAGGAGCGTGGTATTCCTAGTAGGTCCTGGAGGTCTGGAGGCCTCACTGCACTCATCAACTTATCTCCTTCTTAAAGCTCCCTTTTTTAATTTCCTACCTCAGTCAAATGTTCTCCCAGTGCTCTTCCCCCCTTCCACAGCTCATCCCCACAGCACAGACCAAGCTGTTAGGATGCACATACTGAAAGAAAACAAACAAAAAAAAAACACTATACGTAATTAATTTCATTAGCATCAATATTCTACTCATGAGCAGTAAACACAGGCACAGTGAGCTGGTACAGGAAATCTAAGTAATGAGAAGCATTGTAAGGGGATATGAATGGGAAGATAGATGGAAAGAGCAAAAGATTGTTTACTCTCTCTCTATTCTCGCTGTCTTATCGTCTTTTTTCTACCTCGTTCCTCCTCTCTGAAAAAGACCGCTGGCACAAAGGAACTTCTCGCAGCAATTAAGAGGGGCCGCAGACACTCAGCGTAATTACTGCTGCACTTGCTGCTGTCACAAAACTCTGCTTGCCCTCTGGTCATAAAAAACACACTGAAGAATATTTAGGAATGAATTATTCAAAATGATTGTTCGCACTCAATTATTCATGGAGCCTCAGTGAAGGGAGATTTGCATCTCAACGCTGTAAATATTATTAATCTTGCCAATTACAAAATTCTCTGCTGCTCCAAATTCTTCACATGATGTTCCAAATGTGTGCAGCATTTTATAGCCTTTAATGTTTAAGTGGCTTGAAATGAATGTGCTGCAGCTATTACAAGTCATCTGGAAAACAAATCAAGTTCTCTCGAATGAGATTTTTCACAGTGTCTGAGAGTAGTTATGCCACAAAACTGCCAAGTGTAACACCGTTGCACATGAAAATTTATAAAAGCTGCTTTGGTTCACAGTGCAAAACATATCAGTTTCACAATGAAACCTTTTAAAATAGTAAAGTCTCTCTGGTCTTTCTTTTTTAAAGGTATATGTCATGCTTCTTTCTTCAGCAGAGAGAAACTATATATATATATATACATATACACAAACACATCCGCCCAAGGGTATCACAATTTTTCAGCAAAATCGATCGAAATTAGGTCCAGGTCTCGAGCATTGAAGTCAAGGAGAGGATCAAATCCTCACACACGTGAGCCTGATTGAGAGATACAGGCTGTGCAACAGCAGATAGGAGAAAAGTGACACAGAAAATTCAACAAAACGCGCAATTTCAATAAAACCTTCCCGAGTTGAAAGTCAAAACATGACGTCCTATGCGAAGGCAATAAGCATACAACAAGCATAAACTTCAGCAGAAACAGCGGCGTTTCCACCGGCATGGTCTATGAGCACAGTGCTTGTTAAGCTAACAACAAACAGTTCACTAACGACCCATTCGCCGGGTGCTAACACTTTCTAGCCGGCGGGGGTAGGGACTACTAAACAAGATTGTGACCTTTTATATTTTAAACAAATTACTTATACTTGACTATTACTGCAATTTGTGATACATTATACAAGAATGAAATTCAATTACTTATATATGTAGCCTGTCTTTTGAAATAAGATTTACTGTGCAAAATTTCATTACTAAAACCATGATTGTAGACTAGATTACTAGATAACTTAAAGGTAACGTATCATGCTTTTAAATCCTTCCTTTTCACAAATAAATCATTAATTTATGGTTTATATAAAGT
>JBBDHI010000021.1:11986945-12004176 GCA_037177115.1 Craterocephalus stercusmuscarum | reverse complement strand
AGAATGAATAAGGGAAGGAAATGTAGAGATACAAGAGATGAGGGAAGGGAAGAGGAGGGGAACGTGAAAGGGAGGAAAGGTGGACATAAAGGTGACAAGGCAAGGAGAGAAGAGGACAGGAAAGGGGAAAGAGAAGTGGTTGGATGATGAAACTGAGCTGGGGATGGTGTAGGTGATGTTGGTGGGGGCTGATGACAGCAGCACTTGTCTGGAGTGCGTAAGCCAGCAGCTGTGGGGCCTAATGATGGAGGTCATTGGCACACGCTTCAGTAGGGGCGACTGGCTATGATCAATACCACCTGATGAGGTGTCTGAGTTCTCTCTGATGTGCATCAAAATGGAATATGTTTTTCCTCCCCATTTAATCGATGAGAAGAGTGTGAGACTAATTGGGCAAAATTGTAGGGGCATTTATTGATTAATCAAGCAGAAAAATGAGAGGAGAATATCAGGAGCCAGAGCCTCGACATGTGAGGCCAACGACATGGTGTTTTGATTGGTGAAATGAATCAATATCTTGAAATCATTGGCTGGCGCATAAAAGTCAGAGGGGCATGAAATATTTAAAGGCGCCGTGGCAACAGCACCTGCAGATTCCCAGAAAGCTGAATAAAAAAAGACTGGCATCAATTTTGAATGCCAGACAGTCACGTACTGGAAATCACTCCAGTGGATGACAGGATCTTCCTTTTTCCATTCCTCTCGTGTACACATCCTTTTCAATCTAATGTCAGCGTGCCATACTTTAGCATGGAGCATGCCTCATAGATTTCTGGATGTTTTCTTCACCGTGGAAAAAAAAATCTCATGATGCTGGCCCTGTTTTGCATTGTGGGAATGCATTTGTTCATGGTAGAATGTCACGCTGGGGTCCTGTGAAGGACAGGAATTGTGTCTATAATCTCCCGTCTCTGTAGCACTGAACCCCTGGGGAGAGTCGGATCGGCCCGCTTGATTCAGTCTTTTAGTTCCACTGTGGTGCATGCTACCATAAAGCAGTGCAAAAGTCATCTCCCTTGTTGAAGAAGATGGAAATAACTTTGATGGGAGTGTGGGTGGCGATGCTACCATCACCAGTCCACCGATATGTTTCACATCAAGGCACATTTTTTTTTGTTTGTTTTTTGCTTTTATTTGTAGAGTTATGAAAAGAGTGGTATTCATATACCTTCTTTGTTCACTTTTCAGAAAAACCTAAACAGAAGGACATTTCTTTGCACATAGAAAAATGGATGCAATACTAAAAGCATGATGAAATCAGCAGCAGCATGTGACAGAGGGAAAGAAGGCTGGAGCAGAAGGAGAGCCATGGATTTGATAAAGGTGAACGAGGAAAAATCTGCTATGTCAACTGAGGTCACTTAAGTGTCATGGTGGAGGAACACTTTGTGCTTTACACACACAATTTACTTAAGGAGATGTTGATGGTGTGAAGGCCACTGGGAAGTAGTATATTAGTGTCTGGATCGTGTACCTCTCAGTGGCCTCACATCACTGCTGACTGGAATCAGCAGGGAAGCTTGTTGTCTTTCTCTCTTAGCTCCAGGCCTCTGAATGTCTGTCAGCAAAAAGACTCAAGGCCACATTATTCTGATTGGAAGTCCATTGGGTCTTGTTGTTTTGACCCTGTACAGACCTGTTTACATACTAATGAGAGGTTTCTTCACATGGAATGAATAGTGGAATGGCGTTAACATTTTTGTGTTTAGAAGTTAGTCTAACTCAGGACACAGGTGTTTCAGTGTAGGTTGCATTACATGGTTTCACATTATGATTGGAATGTAGTTAGGGATGGAGGGTTCAGTTTAAAGTTGAATCAAGTCAGTACACTGTAAACCCTAACAAGTTGAAAATACTCAAAATGTTTGTCGGAACTGATTACGTGAAAGTTTTTGAGTTGCATAAATACATTTTTTGAGTTCCACTAAACTTAAAAGATATACCTTCAGGTTACACAAAATATTTCAAACTTTACCAAAGATTTTAAGTAGTGAAAACCAATTTTTTGAGTTTGACTAAGCTTGCATACACGGGGAAAAATGACCTACACTAATTCAAACCCTTCCTCAGCCTAAATCAGAAGCCCCCTTACTCCTGTTCCAGCCTGGAATCAAACCAGGTATCTTCTAATTGTGAAGCAGCAGTGCTAACCACTACACCATGCAGTTGCCTCTTGCCACATGCATTCATATATGGAGTGTTCTGCTGTTTACTCAAAATTTACTCAAAATATATGTTTTGATGACAGCCATGAACTCAATAATATTGATCTACTTTAAATCAGAATGCATTACTCACTGAGAAAACTTAATAGTTTAGAGTTCTTTTCATTAAAAAACAGCTTTTGAGTTACCTGACCTTAATAATTAAGAGTTAGTTATACTATTCGGGTTTACAGTGTAGAGTTTGTTCCCCTGATAGGAATTTAACTGGTGTGCTAGAAAGATCAATGAATCTTGGTCTAAGCATTTTAATTGAAACTATAAAACTTAACCCCAGGTTTCAGTTTGCCCAAGTGCCACATGACAGATGCTTGTCTGGAGTGTAATATTTGCATGTCAGATTTGCATATTTACTTTTGGAAGTTAAACTAAATAAAGTGTATAGTTTTTGACCACTTTAATTTTGAATATCAAAATAGCCCCATAGGTCTGGACAAATACTTTGACAAGTGAATGACACTGATTACTTTTTTACGGTGGTACCTGTCCAGGAAAAGGGTTTTTAACAGGAATCAACTGAGCAGTCAGATCACTGGGAGGTAGAAAATGGACAAAGAGTGGATGTGGGCAATGTAGCAATCAGCAGGTCCTATATATGCACAGAGTACTCACTAGTTTGTATCAGCGCAGCAACACAAGCAAAAAAATATTTAGTAGTATATATATAGTATATATAGTATATATATACATATATATATAGTACTAAATTTCATTTACCTTGAAAATAATGTCATAATAATTGTCAACACTTGTTGATTTCTGCAATGATTGAGCACAGTTAAACTGCCAAACTTCCTTAGAAACAGACCAGAGTCTGTTTTGGAACAGCAGCCACACTTTCTTCTCTGGAACCCCACTGGGTGTGTACTCAGCCCCCTCCTGTTCACCCTGTGCAGCCATCCCTGATACATAGACACAAAGAAATGTCAATCATAAAATCTGACACCATCACAACCGTCTGCTGGATGACAACAGTTATGAGAACAATCGTCTCATGTAGTGCACAGAGGGCAATTTGTTTCTCAACATTCACTAACAAATTGGCTGATTTTTCATTTAAAAAACAAAAAAGCAGAGACAAACAAATTTGTCTAGATAGGGAGAGCTACACATTCATCAGCTCCCAGAATTTTAACAAAAACCTTTAAGCCCTAAATTTAACAAGAACCAAGAAGAGAGTGCATGATACTCCTGTTTTAACCTCTTAAAAGTGTCTCACGTTATGTTTTAGAATTGATTTTAAGATCTTACTCTTGACTTTTCAAGCCCTCCATGGCCTTTTACCCTCTTTCTTATCAGACATTTTACATCCTTCTGAGTCTGTCAGAAGTTGGAGATCCTCTGGTAAACAGCTTCTAGTTATTCCAGAGATTTGAATGAAGACCAGAGGTGACAGAACTTTTGTGATCAAAGCCCCTAAACTCTGGAATGAACTGTCTGAGGAGATAAGGTCAGGTCATCCGCTTTTAAATCTCTTCTTAAAGCATACGTTTATAAGAGAGCCTTTCCTGATTTTATTGATTACTTCTGGTTATATTTGCTGTTCTACTATTATTTGATTTTTCGTTATTTTTTTAATCTAACAACCAGGAACTTTCATACATTGACAAAAATGTTCTAAGCATCACCACCATGCTGTCAATTCATCAAACATCTCCATCCCAATTAGAAAAGCTCAGAAATATCTGTACTTCTTGATTAGTCTTAAAAGACTATACGTATAAACTCCTCAGCCAAGTTCTTGTTACCTTCACAGAGGATCAATACATGTAGAAAGAATCCAACAGACAGCATCACAAATTGGCATTAGATATATACAACCCAATAACTTGGAGGCTCTGCAGCAGCTGATTAAAACTGCCCACAACATCATCAGTCCCCATCTACAGCACATCGCTGAAATTGATGAGATGAGGTGTCTGCACAGTGCCCATGGGATGCTAATAGATAACACCCACCCAGTCACAGCCTGTTCACCCTGCTGCTGTCTGGCAAGCGATGCAAAAATATCTGCTGCCGTACCAAAAAAACGAAGACACGTTTCTTCTCTCAAGGTATGAGACAGCTGAATTCATCCCTTTACATTCCACTATGAAAAAGATTTTGTGCTGCATACTGATATTTTGATCATATTATAGGATGTTTCTCAACAACAGATGGTGGTGGCCTCAGCAGGACAATGTATCTCACCACAGTGCAAAAGTTGCTCAGGAACTGTTTGAAGAGGATGATAATGAGTTCAAGATGTTCACTTGGTCTCCAAATCCCCCAGATCACAATCTGATTGAGCATCTGTGAAATGTGCAGGAAAAACATGTCCCAAACATATAGGCTGCATGTTTGTTTTTTTTGCTAACTTCACAATACCTTTAAGAACAATTCTAAACATGTTTTGGAGTCCAAGGTCTTAGTCCATAGTCTGAGCACAGGGTGAGCTACTGTATAGCCTACAGTTATACAGTATACCACAAATGCTGTGCCTAACATGCTACAGAAACAACCTGTTTGTCTTACAACACAAACTGCTGTTGGTAAAGACAAGCTTCAAACTTTTACAAAGGCTGTTAATTTTCAGGAACCATTACACATAATCTGTTTGTGTTACTGACCCAATTGTTTTTTTATTAGGAAGTAGAGAAAAGTTGCTTAAATCTAGCAGTAGCTAAACACGCTACTAGCATTACAGTACAAGCTATGAAGTTCAACTGATGTCCGTATATGGGAGTTTTGCCAGTGGAGCTCGACTTTTAACAGCTTCATCGATTTCCTGACATGCAGCCATACTTTGACCACATATTAGACTGAGGCTGTGGCTAATAAAAATGGCTGTAAATGAAAGTACCACTGTGGCTGCTGGTGTTCCACCTGTAAAAACAGTCACTTGTCCTAGCGCAACTTCTTCTCCGCAGTGAGTGGATAAAGG
Source organism: Craterocephalus stercusmuscarum (assembly GCA_037177115.1). Lineage (NCBI taxonomy): Eukaryota > Metazoa > Chordata > Actinopteri > Atheriniformes > Atherinidae > Craterocephalus > Craterocephalus stercusmuscarum. The sequence goes on along the minus strand of JBBDHI010000021.1, from coordinate 11,999,031 downwards.
GGACAAGTGTGAAACTTTCAATTAACGGGGTTGTTATCTCTACCTTTCAGACCTTGAGCAGCCATTCAGACCAGTTTGAATGGATAAAGATTAATGTATGGTGCTTGAGCCTAAGATAGACTTGCACAATCACTCAGCGTCTCTTAAAATACGCAGGCTATTTACTTTAATTACATGTGCATGATTTTATGAAAGCACAATGGTGAAAATAGTAGTGTATTAAACAGCAGTCAGCAATTCTTAGCTGTGGATATAGAAGCCTTCTGAGTGATACTGGGTTTGACAGTGACGAGTAAAGAACCAAGAAGAAACTTTCAACCAAATGGTGTCTAATACACTTGATTTTAAATTCCTGTGTTACAGTGAGTAACTCTGCCTCTTGTTTGACAGGGAAGCAGCCCTAAGTGCAGCCTCTTGCAAATCTCTGAACACTGGGAACTCCGGTTTTAGCAGGGCAGTGGGGATGTAGACACAAGGACTAGAAAAGCAGACCTGCATTTACAACCTGTTTGGGATTTGGCTATTGCACCGTGACTAACACCCCTGCTGTACCACATATGCTCCTGCATTTTAAGTCTGGCATACTGCGGGAGGTACAGGGTTAGTAAGACCAGAGAACAAATGCCATCTGTTAAATAAACAAACACAAAACATCCCACCATCATTTTCCATGCAGAAGGAAAACTTTTCAATCCCGAAAATGAATGCAAGCCATTGCGCCTCAACTCCAGACGGCCAATTATGTTTTATTCTGGCACTTAAAGTTTGTGAAGGAGTGCAGGGATATTGCCCATAATATATACACAAGCAGGCTGTTGCCACAGGATTGCTGTTTAAAAGGGCCCCTTGGGGGTCCTAAGGTGGGGAGGGAAGGTACCACAGCAAGGCGACAGCCACCTGCATGTGTCTGCTCATACTGTATGTGTGCCAATTACTCACTGACAGACAGGGACAGGAGCCTGACAGGCCAGAGCTGTTTGGCAGATGCCATACACAAATGCTTCATACCAGCTTGACGTCAGGACTAAGATGGGGGGGCTTGGTTTGACAGCTCAGTTGGACCAGATCCAAGGAGGAAAATATAGGAGTCATGGCAGTGGTGAGAGGATTAATATTGTATTCATCTGCCTAACGAGGATGACAACAGCATGACAGGCTGCTTAAGAATATTGAGAGAAAGTTTGCAAGGCTGTCTTGGTGTTGTGAATGTTAACTATTCATGAGGATGAAAGTATGAGAAGGGAATTTTAGTGTGTTTGCCCAAGGCTGTGTAGCAGCGTTTGCCATTTGGATCTTATGTAAACCTGGCAGTTGTTATACAAGCCGAGAATAAACTGAGCTGCAAAATAATGAAGTGCGCTGCTTCCCATCCCCCAACAACAGACACACTCGCCTTTCTTTTCTCTTTTCTGGTCATATGTTTTTTTTTGTTTTTTTTTTTCTCTTCACTATCCCACATCCCTTTTCTCTGCTCTTCCTGTAGGACTGAAGTCTCGGCTGAAATCTGCCAGACTTGGTGATAAATTTGCTTATTGTATCAAGTCATTGTTATGCAGATCAGGAGGAATTCTGAAAGCAGCAACTGTATCCTTTTAGTTACAGTACCACCAGTATTAACAGACATGCTGCTGATAGTTTTATTGTTACGAAGACTGAAATAGTTAAAATCTCACTAAATTGTGACGGTAAAGAAAGAAAAAATAATATCAGAAAATATATTTGCTTTTATCAAAGGAGTTTTTTAAAATTCCTTTTTGTACACAAAAGCAGGCCGACATAACAGGCGTGGATTTGTTGTTTTGTATATCCCATTTCAACACTCGTGTTATGTGATAGTGAGAGTCAAGACTGTATAAACCAGCCTTCAAAAGGCAGACAGAGTCTTTGTTCAGGGTTCATTTATGCCACTGTCAGATCCAAAAGAAAAATTCAAAGGAATGACACAGACAGATTTTGTTCTAAATAAAAGCGAGCTCCGGAGTGATTTCGAAAAAGCATGTGCATTGGGAAGATTGGGTGGAATGGAAGAGAGGGGACGGATAAGCATTCTTATCTCCACCATGCTTACAAATGCCAATATGTAGGAGTGTGCATGTGTGATACTGTGCTTGTGTGCAATTTCAAAAGCCGGAAGAATGAGAGGGGCTCCCTGGTGACACGGGCCACCTCACTCATTCATGTTTCATATTTGACATGATTACAAACACACATGCATGTGCACAAACACTCAACTACATTTTCCAAAGAGTCTGGCCACTGCTTTGACTTCATGTCAGTGGCTTGATTCTCAGAAGACTGCACGGGTTGCGTGACACCATCACATATCCAAGATCCCTGCAGGCATCCTTTTGGACAAGAAGCTCATCACCAGTCCCTCCAATCCCAGGTGAATGGCAGGAGGTCACCCAGTGATGAGGAGGAAGGATTGAAGAAGAGGCAATAGACCTGAGGCTTATTGTGAACATGAAAAAAAAAAACATACACATCTGCCACAGTAGCCATTCAGATAAACTGCATGACACAAAATGCATGCACATGCACACAGCTGAGAAAGCTACTCAGACAGGCAGTTCTGTCACCAGTGATTACCCTCCTGCCACTATGACATGGAGAGATTGGGGCCATATGAACGCCTCTGTAGCCCTAAGCGATTTTTAGGGGCAGGCGTTAGAAAGATGCGTCAGTTGCTGCTTATAAGGGGTCATAATCAGATGTGAAAGCTGTCTTGTACGCTTACAGGCAGCGTTGTGGCGAAAAGTGCTGCCCACTGTAATATTGATGCCATTTTTCAGCAGGTTACACGAGGAGATGGGGAGGGAGGATTGGAAACACATTAGCAACACCTGATAGCTTTGAGTTTCTGGTTCAAGGATTCTGAACTCATCCCACTCATACAGAGGAGCTCAGAATGTTAATCATCGGGTAGAATTATCATCCCAGTGGGTGAGTGGAAGAAGAAAGAGAGGAAGAGACAAAATCATAACAGCTGTTACTGCATAAAGAGATAGCAAACATGTGCTGTGCTCCTGCTCTGAATACTGTGCGAGGGAGGAAAAAAGGGTTTTTTCTGCTACCAGCAGAAACACAAAGAAAAAATAGTTTTTTCCTCTTCATCTAACAGTGCTTTCCTTTCCCTCTGTGGGTTTGAAATAAAACCCTCATGCAGATTGCGACACAAGATGAGATATTTAGTTTTTCCTGCCCGTTTCCCGGGAGTCATCACACTGGAAATTATTTATTAAGTAGATGCTGTGTTGGCTGGTCAGTTGTTGCTCTTTAATAGGTGGAAGTGTGTGTTGGGAGAGGGGCTGCTTGTGGAACCATAGATTTATTTGATGCCACTCTCAGGTTTTCCAATCTACTGTTTCTTGATAGTTGAAGTGCTCACATAGAGGGGGCCAAAAATAGCAGAGAGCACATTTCTGGATGAGAGATGCCTTAAGGGTGGCTATCAGGACTGAGGAACACAAAGTAAGCACCTCGCTCACATGCACACTCCAGCCCTCAGGGTCTTATGGAGTGATGAGAACTGACATTGGTTTGTGTGCACTGACTACCTCTGTGTTTGTGATCCACATACTGGACAGCCTTTTTTTTTATATATATCCTTCAGCATGCACCACTGACAATTTAAACCAGGAGATCTTTCCCAGAACAGCTACTTCTTTATTCTAAATCAAAACACAAGGCAGTGTCCTGCAAAACCAATGTGGAAGCTTCCAAAAGTCTAGTTTGCAAACTGCAAAATGATGTATGTTATTGGATATTTAAGGGCTATATCAAGGTTTGTACATCTTAACACAAATGTATAGTTAATGTTTGCGTTAGGTCAGATCAGAAAAAAAGGCTGACTAGTGAAATTGAATGCATAAAGGTGAACCGCTGTAATTTTTGAACAACTGGCCTCATGCACTTTTCAATATGCATGTTAGATGTTTTTATGTCCGTCGGCAATGGCCCACCGTATACATAAATTATGAGACTGCTCTCCTTGTTACAATACATGCAAATCATTGAACAGTACATTTTCATTGTAAAATATTCACAGTCTAAAATATTCTAGTCAAAAAGAATGAAATATTTAGAAGAACTTCCACTAAAGTATTCCCTGACTTCTCCGAAATTGTCACCTTAACTCTTCAGATCTCATTTAGGCACCAATGAATGCAGTTTAGCCCGCAATGACTATGAAAAATCATATCAATTAATGACACATCACTGTCATTAATTCATATATGCAAATGCCAAATTACAAAACACATTATTTCAAATAGCTTGAAATGATAAATTTGTCTCTATAATTATGGTTATGATTCAAGTCAATGAGCAAACAAATTTCATTAATGGATTAAAAGCTAAAAATGGTCTGTTATCCAGCACTTAGAGGGAGGGGATTAGCCGGCAAGCATATTAGACTTATCTTCATATGCAAATGAAAATGATTAGCAATCACTGGCTCTCCTGAAAGCAACAGTGGCACATAAAAAAGTTACTAAGAGAGAAACAATAATGTTAGCTACTGAGAGAAATTACTTACGTTTGAGGTACAGTCAATCAAATGCTAATATTTGAAGTTTTGCTCATTAATGACATGAGTCAGAACAAAACAGAGCAGAGCTGAATCCTTCTGAATACAAAATCCACTTATTGAGAGCCTAACAGAAATAACTGCACAGTGATAAACTATCTCAACAACAGAGACTGAGACAATGGGTATTATTTGGCATAGATGACTGCATCAGTGCCATGCGTCTTTGGGCCATTTTCTATTGGCATTCCACTTATGTTGGCTCCAGAATGGCCTTTGATGCCTGTCTGAGCTCATATTTAGGCCTCTGTGCCCGTCTGCTGCTGCTGCGCTTTGCATCAAAATGCAGAGCTTACTCTCAGTGGAGCCAGGCAGCTGATAGCCCTTATCTCATCTCCAGCAGCATGAGCTCTTGGACTAGGGGCACACTGTACCTTCCTGGTCCCTGCAGCTCACTAACAACGCCTTCTCTCTGGGTGAATAGTCTCTGAGGGCTCAATTTAGACTGCGCATGGTCACCCCTGTCTCAGATTAATGTTGGCGCACTGGGGCAATTCACAGGGATTTACTCAGGATGTTCAGTAGGCTGTGTTAAAGGTCTTAGAGAAACAAACCCTGACACACAAGTAATGGTTATACAACTGGATTCACTTACATGACCAGCCGAATGTTCACTTGCTTGAACAACAGTTTCTCTCGAACTTTGACTTTAAATCTGGACTTTGTGTCGAGAGATGGACCTGGAAGGTTCAGCAACTCCTCTCCTTCAACATGGTTATGCAGTCTGTTGTTAATCTTGAATTCATGAAGGAAAGCCCTGGTCCCTTGTCTCATTATAAAAAACATCATGGCACAAATTATGTACAGTATTAGGGCAGGGTGTTACTTCTTTTTATCTCCAGGGGTCCAAAAAAGGGCTCTGAATCACTGAGCCTGCTAGAAAAACACACACCATGGGGGGACTTACATTGACTACTTGTCAAAGTTTCTTAGTGCAGCCAGCTCTGGACCAGCTCCTCAAATGCAAGTTTCTGCTGCGCGGAACCAATAAAGCGTGAAGGAAAACCCCCTTTCTTCCACAGATGACAGAGGATTAAGCAAAGATGTGAAGCAGCAACACCAAATACACAAAATCAAACAATCTCGGCTCAAAGGACTGATGATTGATAGATATTCCCTAATTGTCATTCTGGTCTGTTTTGGGGGTATTCGTACTTATTAATTTAAAAAGGAGTATTCGGTTTTAGTAAGTTAATGCCAAGTAAGATAATCATTTATTTGATGAAACTAGGGCTGTCAAACTACTAACAATCTTAATCTTGCTAATCCCAGGATAGCAGCGGATTAATCACAAGAAATCACGATCAAGTACCTAGCTAGTTGTCTCCCGAAAGCTAGTTGTTAAATCTGAACTCACAGCCTAAAAAAATGCTAGCCTGGTGTTGAGTTTGTGCTACAGTACTTCAAGCTAGAGGTGCATCAGTGAAACCAAAACTCCTTTTTGGTCTGACAGCAAATGGCAGCGTTTTCATCGACTTCTCCATCTTTGTTTTTTAATTCAGAAATTTTGTTTTAATCATCTAAATGGCCATCAAGTTTTCTGAATCTTCCATCCCGCTTGTTCACAATCAGACATTACGTAAGTGCGATGGCTTCTTATTCACCTTCTTTTTCTTGTTTTCTTCGCAGTTGGCACACAGCAGTTTGGTGCATTATATGGTAGATGGACTGTATGACACTACATGTCATTGTCATGCATTCACAAACACACTCTTACAGCACTTTTATTGGTACATATCAGTGCGTCTAAAAAATAATCATACCCAAATATGCACATTGGGAGGCAACATGGAGTCTCCTGAGAGCAGCTCCATCTGCCAATACCGCCACCAACTGGTAGAAGTGTGTGTCAGATGCGTTGACTGAATGGTAGTTGCTGTTCAGTCATCCTGTAGCCTACTGTGAGCTCTCACCAGACAAAAAAAAAAAAAAGGAACTTGACTCAGGTCTTATCTCTTACTCTTTCTCTAGCTCACTTTTGATTAACCCTTTATAATCCTCTATTTTTGCTTAACATTGGTTTTTCTGAAAAAAAAAAAAAACAAACTTGTAGTGGACAACATATTTTACTGGACTACTTTTACTGGACCCTTGCTGATATAACAGGACCGTTTCTGCTGCAGTCCCATAGAACAATATGGCTTCCAAGGTAAATTGCCTTGGCGACATGCTGGTCAGAAATAAGTGTTTAGTAAATCCACAATTATGATTGTACCCTGGACTGGTATATTTCATTCAAATTTCAAGAATCTTAGCTTTCCATTGGTCAATAACGATTAGATACTTTAAAGGTAGAGTGCGTTAAATGCGTATTTATTTGTCACATTCTGCCTGTGGGACATGTGTTACTGATGGGCTAAATTCAATTCACAGTACATCTGGGAACCAGCATAAAATAACCCTGTTTCAATGTATGCTAAAAAGTTATAACCTGATCTCAGAGAAATGTGCTTAATTATTTTCATTGTCCAAGCAAATAATTGTTCAAAATTACATGCAAGGACCACAAGAATCGTAATTTTATCACAATTACCTAAAAGCTTTACTTTCTCAGAACGTCATGTTTTGGGTATGTATTTGTTTGTTTTTATTAAACTATTTTATGTAACCAGATCATTTGCTCGAAGTCGTAGTTTAAATGCCTTAATCGTGTGTCATTTTACCTTCAAATGCAGAAGATTTGAGGTCTGCCAGTGGACTGGATTTCTGCATGACTGGACTGAAAGTCTTCCTCAATCTGTGCTGCTGATAATCGATATGAATAAATAACAAAGGGCCGCTTGACCTGCTAAGAGGCAGATAAACACTGGCCGATATTCTTTCATACATCTTTCATTAACCGAAAGGATACATCTTTTATTTGTTAAGCTAAAAACAAAGGGGGAAAAAACCCTCCCTTTCATTATGCCTAAAGGTATGTGGGTTAAAATTGGAACAAGTCATGAAACCACTTTGACATTGCACATGCATTTTTTTCTCCTGCCATGTTAATGTAACATGCTCTAAATCTGTGTTTGACAGATGAAACTAAAATTACTGATGCACTCACGTTCTAAAATCCTATTACTATGAAAGCCTCGTATAATTGAGTTAGAAATTTCACAGTCTATTACTAATCATACTGCACGAATATGTTCAAAGTCAGTTTCCATGTCAGACACAGTCTAATCCTTCCTTTTAATGTGTCCCATCCAACAGTTGCCTTCATTAGGGTGTCTATAGGTTTCTCTCTGTGCTATAATGAAAGGAGAGTACATGAAAAAGGGATGGTAAGAGTGTTTGCTCTGGAGAGAAACAGCAATGTTTTTTTTTTTCTCCCTTTCTCTTTAGACTGTGTCCTTATTAGGGCTTTGCTTTCCAAAGCAAGGTCAGAGCATCTACCAACTTTCAGCTTTATTAGCCTTGGGCCTGTCCTCAGGCAGTAAGTGGCTCTCACGCAACACCAGAGAATGCAGCCTCTGATTGTGCCTTATGTCTCACTCTCCCTTTCTTTCATGTTGCACGTTAGTTTTCTCCCTTTCTGCCTCGTCCTCCTTTCTGTTGCTTTCCGTGGAGAAATTTTCCCTGAGCTCGCCTCTCGCCTCCACCCAAGCAGAAGCATGGCCTCTTCATCCTCCAATCCTCCTCATTAGATTCTGCCTGGGCAACCTGAGAAAAAGAGCTCTTCTGTATTCCTCACCTCTCCATCATAGCCCCTGCCACCCGAACCACAGGATTCATCTGCTGGCGACGAGTGACCTTTGACACCAGCGCCTTGCAGGCAGGATTACCAGTGAATCTGGCTCATTCTTTGTTCCTGGTAGCCGAGGAAGCAGAGATGGTCTTTAATGAAATTCAAACTTTGGGCATGAGGAGTCATAGACATCTGAGGTCTTTATTTCCCCTCACCTCAGTTGCAATGTATGGAGATCAAAAACCTTCAGCCAAGCTGCAAAAAGGGATGTTACAGCAGACTACGAATGCACAATGACGATGAGAAAGAATACGAGGTTCAGGTGCAAACCCAAAGTTTTTTCAAGGTTTCAAATATTCCACAAAGTGCTGTCAATTACTGTTTCACTCTCTTTGCTGGTGGCAGCCAAATGTCTGTGGAGTTATCCTAAAAAGTTTAAAGAAAAAAAAAAGTTAAAAACCGAATAAAATCTGTCACGATGCACACCATGAATTAGTACCGCTCATCTTCTTTTGGTATTTTTGGAAATCCGTCAAACTGGCTGAGACCATTGGTTTTTATCAGTCTTTCAGGCACATCTGTGAAGCCATCAGTCTTCTCACTTGAGGCGCACAGCCATAATAACTGTGGATTCCATATGTTTCACTGGCTTTTCCAGATTGTGTCAGGGAAGTTTAAGTGTTTTCATTTCCACACAGTGGAAGCACTGCGCAGCACTGCAGGTGCTGCTTAACTCCACACAAAACACATGTAGATGGCAGCATCACATACTGAGTGTAAGAAGATCATATTCCGAACAAGTGCAGCTTCTTTAATCAGTCAGTCAGTTGATCATGCACATACTGTTAAATCTACATGTGCCACTGGTGTCTTTACTATAACTGATTAGAGTTAAAGCATAAAAATCTACCTGCCTGAGGAAAGCACTGAATGAAAAGACTTATTTACAGTTATTTTTAAAGATGCCAAATATGTTTATGTCCCAAGGTTTGTGCTGTCACTGATATAAGGTAAAAGGTTGCTTGTAACAGAAAAAAAAAAAAAAAACTAAGTCATACTAAATTTATATTTCATTGCTGTAGGGATCAGCAATTAGAGTATGCAATCCAATCCCTACAGCTGGCCTCAGCACTAAGAGTAAGACCTATGTGAAATGTTTATTAATATTTTGGTTTGAATTGTGGTTGGAAACTAGACAAATCAGTGCAAAAAGACAAATTCATGCCATGACAACAGCTGTTGGGATTATGGTTCCTGCTGCAATGAGATCTGTCAGAGGAGCTTTGAGAGCAGGGCATAAATAGATATTAAATTTCAAAATCTGAAAAAAGTATCAGGAGCCAAAAGTCTTGAATTGTAAGTGTGACACATTCAGGAAATCTTGAAAACATGGTGTCACCATGCCAAAAATGTCTGGATGTGTGGATTATAAAATGAAAATGAAACACAAATTTCAATAATTTGAGCACTAAGATGTAATTTCTTCTTCAGAACCACTGATGGACACAGAAAATTAAATATCTTTAATCACTTCTTCACTATTTCCACTGCACACATAAGAAGATGATATATTTAGAAAAGATCCGGAACAGAACCATGATGAACTTTCCCATACATGGAGATGAGTTTCTAAAGGCTGGCACACATTACAGGATTCTTCAAAACTTCACGGATTTAGCAACCACACACTTTGATGGCAACAAAAGAGAGATCACACATGATAAGTGTATGTGTGTGTGAATAATGAAGCACACCACACGTGTATCGATTTTCCAGCACATTATCAGTTTCTTCACGCTGAAATTTTCCAAATCTTGGGTAATTAAACGTACCTTCAGAGTCAACAAACAAAAATGGTCAAAACAAATAGCTTGGAGAGCAGGGCAAGATGCTCGCACCACTGCTAGAAAGTGCAGATGTTAGAACAGTTATTGCAAACTACCAGTGATGGGAATAACAGAGCTATAGGTTTTTTGTTTGTTTTCTCCTTCTCTTCATCAGTCAGCTGAGTCAGCTTGTGTTTTGATCAAGCGGCTACCTCTGGCTGAGAAATGAGTTGCCAAAAATGGCAGTTCAGCCCTCGTCCACTAGGGGCTGGCTCCAAAACAGAGCAAATCCCCATAGACTGCCATGTTAAAAATGACATTTCACAGCAGCATTCAATGTGTGTAACTTTGTGGCAACTGTGGGAGGGGGGAATTTATTTATTTGTTCGGCTGTAATTTAATCTTGAAATTCCTCATAACTATGATTTAATGATTTTAAATAATTATTCGATTGACAGGTGCAAGATCAGGCAGAAGGAGGCAGGGAGTAGCACAATTGTGGGTTTTAGCCAGGTAACAGTAGCTTTACCTTAGCTTTAGCCCACCAAACTTTGTTAGCGCATTAGCTCCCGTTAGCTTTGGGTTAGCCTTGTTAAGTCATAGCTACAGGCAGCTCAGTGTTTGATGGGGGTCTATCATCCCTCCCCATCCTCACAGCCCCCTTCTCAGCGCCACCTCCTTGCCCATTTTCCAGGAGTCATGGGACTTGTGTTGCTGTTAAGATGGCAAAAGTGGAAACCACCCAACGAGCCTCTTTTCAGCTCTTCAGAAACCCCACGGGTCAGTTGGCTGAAAGTTTGTCCATATATTTTTTCAGTCATTGGCTTTTATTCACCTTGAGCTTGCGTGGCTCCTCTCGGATTATCCCGCACATTACAGGATTTATTGTCGTAAATTTTAAACATGTTAATTTTATACAATCTCTCCTTATGATGCCTACCGAGCAGATCGGACAGGACAAAATCTCTATTAACACATCAAACACCACAGGAAAAATCATACACAATCTTGTTTTCAAACAGACAATCAGGCCTTTGCTAGCTTTGATTGTAAGGGGGAGGTTGTGACAAAAATTGTCCTAATTATCTTGTAGTGTGTACCAGCCTTAAATTTTATATAGAAAAAAAAAGAAAAGAAAAGGAAAAAACGGAAAGGAAACAAAATCCTACAGGCCTCATCAATCATTGGAAGGGGGGACTCCGAAGCTTGAAGCTCCTGCTCTGGTTTTGTCAGTGACGAAAAATGGCTTTCCGTAGAAAAATGAGCACAATCACGCGCACACACGCTGGTCCTGTATTGATTTTTATGGCGGATGGTGTGGCTGGTGAGTAGTGGAGGCAATGCTCTCAGAGCAGATGTCTAATGGTGTTTAGAGACTCTCCACTTTATCAAGCCAGGCCAGCACTGACAGTTAGATGCTGGAGGGCAATTAAAATTAAAGCCTGCCTGATTAGAATATCATATTCATCTGGATGGTAATTACTATGTCTGGCTCCGTATAAATAATTAATTATGCAAAACCCATGCAGCTGCCACTGGCTAGAGTTAACTGACTTTCTGTCAACGTCTCACAGTTCTAGAAAGGATAAAGAGATTTGGGAAATAAGCTCTTTAGCCGCTATCTGGAAGCCCGCTGGGGTGTGCATACAGCACCCACTGAAACAGTGGCAGCCTGCCCTCTGTGTGCAGGTGGCTTCAGCAAGACATTGTGTGTGTTTTTTTTCTTTTCCTTTTGGAGACATATTTAGTAAAAAAAATAAAAAGAGAAAAGATTGCTCTCTTGAAGGGCATCCTCTGTCTTTTGCCCTTTGACTTATGGTCCAACTGATCAATTCTGTCTATCTTTTATTCACCTGGTAAATATGCAAACATGAATCTCTACATTGTTATTTTCAAGTCCTTCTTGCAAGGATTTCTTGGAGCCTCAGAAATTAGAGCGCATTAGTAAATTACCAGGATTTTAAAATTCATTGAGTCATGCTTGATTGCATCATCTCTA
>JBBDHI010000021.1:11879394-11893961 GCA_037177115.1 Craterocephalus stercusmuscarum | reverse complement strand
GATACTACCCCTGCCATGCTAAACCATGATACCACCCCTGCCATGGTAAACCATGATACTACCCCTGCCATGCTAAATCATGATACCACCCCTGTCATGGTAAACCATGATACTACCCCTGCCATGCTAAACCATGATACTACCCCTGCCATGCTAAACCATGATACTACCCCTGACATGCTAAACCATGATACTACCCCTGACATGCTAAACCATGATACCACCCCTGCCATGCTAAACAGATGGGAGAGGATTCCTCTGCTGGATCAAGCATTTGTCAATGAAGCCAAAATGTTAAATGTTACTGACATTTGTTCACAAAACATTTGCCACAGCAAGCATGATATCTTCTCTATCTAACTGGGTTCTGTTTTTCTTCTTTTGGGGACTAAATGAACATATGATAATGTTTAAGCATAGTTATGTTAAGTCTTTTTGCCTTTACATAAAAAAGTGTGTTTCTGTGTCTGTGGAATAAATACTGGCAAGCTGGCCTGTTATATCTATCCTCCTCTCAGTCCCATCTACGGCTCCAGAAATGTATTGGACATCTCAAAAGATCCTATTGTATCATCAAGCCAGCCTAGTTAATTAGGCATCCAGTCAGCTTTCCTCTCTTGAATGCACAGTCCCTCTGGGCCCCACAGCTGCTCCTGTTATGGAGGTTAAGTGCTAAAACATGTTCTGCTTCGACATGACTCACAAAGGTATAGTGCCAATAGATTTCTAGTTACCTTGCAGTGCACTGCTCAGTAATATGTCAGGGGCAACAGAAAGGGAGAAGTGAAAGAGGTGATGATCTGATAACATTGTTCATGTCTGGGTTTTTGTTATTTTAAAACAAGATGAAAGGAGTGGCTGTTATCTTGAGGAGTATAAAACTAAATGCAAGTGAGTTTAACTTACTTCAAAAGAATCTGTTTCACAGTAAATCTTTGATGGATTCGGGTGTTTATTTTCTCATGCTGATTCTCATGATTTCGTCTGGCAGAACATGATGATAGTGAATTCACCTCATGCTCTCTCTTGTCTCCAGGAACTCGCATGATGTCATCAAGGCTTACTGACTCACTCCTTCCAAAATGAATTCCCCACGCCGACAATCATGTCTCAGCAAGTTTAAGAGAGCTCAGCTTAAGTAACACTAAAATAATCACGGACCTAGCAGTATAAGCCATCAAGACACTCGCACTCGCTAAAAGAGGATGAATAAAACAGCGTGAGTTTTTTTTTTCAGATATTTTCTTAAGAATATGGAAAAACTGTCAAAGTATTCCACAACGAGGCATTAAAACTCTATGCAGCATTTTAGCACCTAGTAAATCTGCAGCGTAATATTGTGATGTGAAGTTTCCTTTCTGGCTGTGTCACTTTGTGCGCGAGCGTGCATGTGTTTGCGCGAGCTCCGCGGCGGGTTTGTTATATAGCCAGTCAGTAAAAGCAGCCCAATGTGAAAACCATCTTCCCAAAGTCAGAGAAATGTGATGTGGATCGACGCTGATAATAAATAGCGGCGATAACTGGGGGAGGAACCCATCATCCGGCGGTGAGATGGGTCCGCGCGAGGACGAAGCAGCCATAAAAGCCTGAATGAAGAGATGTAAAACAATAAGGCCAGAGAGGATGGGAACGAGGGAGGATGGCGGGGAAAGGAGGGAGGGGTGACGACCCTGGTAAGAAGGCAGGAGATAGAGATAGCGAGAGGAACAAAATGAGAGAAGAGGTGGAGGCAGTGGAGAGAGAGAGAGGTTGAGTCAGCCATGTCTGCACTCCATCAAAAACTGTGTCAGTCACTCACTACCACCAAGCAGCCCCACCCCGCCTACCCTCTGCCCCCCCTGCTCCACTCTCTCTTCAACTCTCACATTAATTCCACTTCTTTTAACCGCCAGCCAGGGGTGTCCTCCACTGAATGTCAATCCTCTGTTCAGGGTGACAGGAGAGTGAACGAGGCACAGAGGGAGGGGGATTGAAACTGCTTGGCTTCCTCAGAGGCCTTCTTTATCTGGAGGTCTCACCCAACACGACCCGCTCCTTTCCATTTTAATTGCACTGTTTTTTAATATCACTCATGTCTTTTTCGACTGACATTTAGAGACATTTCAGAAGATGCGATGCTGTATCATAATATCTGACAGACACGGAGGCGTCTGAGGCTCAGACATCCTCCCGAAGACAGACAGACAGGGTGACAAGCACACAGACTGGCTGTGTCACCACACAGACCAGCCAATAAAGGAGGAAGAGATGATCAAACTGGCACCGCTAACCGAATGCTGTTGGGAAATATGGGAGACTCTCCCTATGCTGGAAATCCCTATTAATCAAAGTCGGTCTTATTCAAAACTCCAAATCAGATCTGGAACAAAATTTATGTTCCGACGGGCTCTCACTGAGGGCGATGATTGTCTTTCTTTATCTATCCACACCAACCCTGAGGAATCAGGTCACCGTTGATATATGTAAGTACAGTAAGTGTGTGTCTCTGTATGTGAATGTGCATGCACATCCTGCCTTCGTCTCACAGAGGGCCTGATAGATAGAACGCATCGGGTGTATATCTGGTCAACATGGCATGCGTGAAAAATAATTACACTTAGCCTGACGTCCAAGGTCGACGGGCTTCAACAGCTGCCCAATCATTGCTGGCTATTTGTCCTTCTCCTGTCTGGACTTGGCTGCGTGTAAAAAACACATTGCACACAGTGTTTTTCATGCTGTCATATGATAGCACATGAAGGCCTCATTCAGTATCATGACTTAACTCTAGGGCATGTTCCTTAGAAAGTGAGGGTCGTAATCGTTCGGGATAAGATGAGGGGGAAGGAACATGCAAAAGGCCGATGAAAACATTGCTTTAAATACACATACCTGCAGAATCTACAGAAAATTCATTTAGCTTTAGTTGATATGATTGTATCTCTGGTTTAGGTCCAAATCTTGATATTATGTAATCAAACTAGAAAAGCACTTGGAGAGCGCAGACGTCCGCCAAGCTCCATTCACTACAATGTTAACGAAAATTTTAAAGTGATCCAGAATCTGTAATCTCCTCTGGATCTTCACCAAAATCTAATCAATTGTTCCTTGCAAAACATCACACAGACATGGAGAAGTTGAGACTATAGACTACACCTAACTGAGCTAAAACTGTGTTGAGACTAGCATCTGAACTAATAATCATCTGACTTCATTCAAGCATTGCTTTGTTTCCTTTATTTCAATTATTTTTATTACTCTCATTACATAATGTTTAGACCACTGCAGAAGCTGGCAATATAAGCAGACACAGCAGGGGGGTGGGTTCATCACGGCTGGTTCTTCCTGTCAGTTTGGTGTATTGCAGCACTAAAACACCCTCCCTTCTTCCTGCATATTCATTACTGTCCCTGTCTCAGTCAGGAGAGTGTTTCAGTCAAACAAGGTGCTTCCCAAACACTCAGATCACTGTGCCATGGTCCAGTGTTTCCAGCACACCATGGCACATTTTCCCCTAAGTGTGAGAAAATGGGCATGGGGAGATATGGAGTTAGTCCTGGGTTAAATTCAAGGCCAAAGTGTTCATGTCACCTCCATCTACCACCTCTACTTGAGGTGCACCACATTACCTCCCTACTGGAAATAATCACTCTGACCTGAGCGTTGGGTTTGGCTACACAATCAACATGCAACATGCAGTGTGAGCTTCCATTATTGTTTATGGAAATGTCTGTATTCGCCTCCATGAGGCAGCTGTTTTTTTGGGCCGGTGAATACACTGTGTGGTGGCTATCAATAAAACCTCAAAGGAAACCTCAAAGGAAATTACCCAGACCTATACTCTCCGAGTTATTTGCAGTTTCTCTTTTATCAGCACCTTCATTGGGGTGCATTTGAAATCACCCCACCTGAACTATGTGCACCCTGCTTGCCTGTGGTTGAAGTAAGGCTTCCACCCTTCCTCCTAACCTCTCGTAGTTATTTTCAGACATCCTCCTTAGTTTCCTTCAACTCCAAGAGGACATTTCAATGGCATTGTCCTCCCCTCTGTCTCCCAAACACAAGTAGGGAAATATCACCCCGGGAATAAATAACTCAGCCAGGTTAATTATTTGGCAGACGCGTCCGCAGATTAATAACTGAATAAAAATGCAGCGGTGGACGGCAGGGCTCTGAAAAGTATGTGTGTGTATGTGTGTGTGAGGGGGGGTGTTGGCAGAGGAGGGGGAGGAATGATGGGCAATTGAGTGGAGTTATTGGAGAGCAACAGTGCATGTGCTGGCTTCAGATAGATGTAGGAGCAGGTCTAGCCCCAAGGCTGTGAATATGCTGTCTGGGAAGAGAGAGATTAACTAAGGCAGCTCAGTGACATCATGCCTGCAAAGACAGTTATGAAGAATATCCATCACAGCCATTGCCTTGGAAGAGCAAGAGAGGGGGAAAAAACAGAATTATGTCTGAAAATGATATATGAAAAATAAAATATGCGCCATGATAACATTTGAATGGGAGATTTTGTTCATCTCAGTATTACAATATGCTTACTGTCACCCGGAATTCGCAGCAGTGGCAGATCCAGTCAAACAAGTGGCCCTGGTATTACTTTTTACAGCATAGTGTACCCTCCACGTGATAATCCTTACTGAAATTCATAAGCTAAGGGTGTTGATCAGTTCGATGAAATGAGGAGCAACCCCATGCGGAGTTATTATCATCACGAATGCACAAACAACCCAAATACCCTTAATCTAGTGAAGGGGTAAAGCCTGTATTGACCTAGTGATGCTGTATAAGTGCTAGTGCATGTGTCCGTTTCTGACCTAGTCTTCTCCGTTCAGTGACAGAATCCCTTAGCCCTGTTCACCTGAGGAGGGCAGACTGGGGTAATTTTCCTCTCTTTGAAGAAAAAGAAGGGGGACAGAGAGGAGGAGAGAAGGACAGAGTGAGAGGGGTGGACTTCTTATGGATCTGATGTGTTTTCTTTTTCCTTTTTCTTTTTTCCCTTGGAGAAAATCTCCATTTATATTACCCAGCAAGTATTTATGTGACCGGTGAGATTTCTTATTTAGATATAACACACAGACACACTTTTTCTTAATGGTTCCTTACACTAATAGCGCCTACACAAGCACACCGGGACAACACACGCTCAATGTGAAGAATGATATACTGTTTTATTTATTTCCATTAGATCTCTAAGTATAATCTATGGGTTTGCCAAACACAGGGAGCTCATTTAACTGAACTGACTGCTGTGTTTCTGTCATTATTGATTAGTTTCCAGATATTAGCTCCTACATTTCGCAAGCCTTGCTCTGTTAAAAGGGGCAGAGAGATTAAAGCAGAAGAATTGGAGAAAAAAGACAGATTGAGAGAGCGCAAGGAGAGAAATGATAGACTCTGCAGAGGCCACAGACCCTGGTCATTTTCATGCAGAAGGCTTTTTTGGCTCTCCCTTCCCCCATCCATCCATCTATCTACCATCCACCCACCCATCTCCCCTCTCACCCCTCTCACCCTGCAGGGCAGGCCCTGCCTTCCATCTGTTGTCTGTCCCAGCTAGGAGCAGGCCCACTCCCCCTCCACTTGCATTTACAATTCAATTAAAAGCAACAAGCCCAGTCTTCCTCCTCCTTCTCCTCCTCTTCTTCTTCCTCCTCCTCTTCATCTCTTTTTTTAGCTGTGCCTGGATGAGCACAGCAGAAAGGCCTACACCCCATGTAGAGATGCAGTCATGACACATACTTACCGAGGTACTGCTGAGCAATACCAGATCTATAGAAGATGCAAACACGCAATGACATATAAATACACAGTGTGTGCAAAGAGCAAGGGAGAAGAACACACTAACGTGTACAATGATCTTTTTTTTCTTCATATTGAATAGAAACAGAATAAAAAACGGGGTTGGTGGGACTAAGCCCAGGAACAATACAAGTGAAGAAAGTGGGTCACACTTTGCATTAGAATAACGCATGTAACGATGATGTAACAACTCAACAACAACTGAAAAAAGGGGTTTTGTCAGATAAACTGGTCAAATTTTAAGAATATTTCTGAAAGAAAACACATTTGCAAGAGACTGTGCACGACTACTTATGCCACACAGCCGTTATAAACTCGCCTTTATGGTTTTTAGTCTAAATGATTCTGCTCCAGAAAGTTTTTTGAAGAAAAATGACAGTATACTCTCTGTCAACACCGTTTTTCAAGTCTTCACAATTAACTCAGCTTTCCCATAAACAGCTTTTTTTGTATCATCTCTTGTGATATAATCTTTTGGTAAAAAGACATTACGAAAGCTGCGGAGTCTAAATCAAGACCCTCATACATTTCTCTCTGTCTTCTCCCTGTAATGTGAAAGCAATATCCACAGGCATCCCTTCTCGAGGAAAAAAGAGGGAAAAAATGAGTCTTTAATATTTAATTATGGTGGTGCCAACATGCAACTTTTATCACTTTCTTGTGTCATTTGCATCTCTGGCAAGCCCAGAAGATATACACAAAGAGCTAGCAAGTGAGATAGAGAAATGGGGAGAGATAAAAAAAGAGACTATAGTTTGATGTAGAGAGAGAGATATATAGAAAGGAGAGGTTGAGGAAAACATGAAGAAAGACAAGCAAGGGGAACATGCTGTCATGGGGGAATCCATATGACAGAAAGATAAAGGTGTAAGATAGGGAAATAAACAAAATGGGAAGGGCAAAGTAAAGATGAAAAAAAGTGCAGGAGAGGGAAAAAGATCCACAGAAACTGCAAAAGACATTAAAGCAGACCTACTCGTGTGGGTCAGTGATTTTGTGTTGTCTTGTTCTGAAAGTAGCATGAGTGTTTGAGTGTCTGCAACCATTCATTTCAGTCACAACCCTGAGTACTTTGTCATCAAAATAGAACTTCAGTGTTTGTCAGCCATTTAGACTTACAGCCCAAAACAACTTGCTTTCACTTAACTTGCAAGATAAGTCGATATCCTTCTGTCCGGTTGACTAAAAGAGATCACCAGCTAAATAGCTTTATCAATTTGGCTAATGCTAATTTCCCACCGGGAGCAGAACACTGACTGACAACATGATAGAACTGCTAACAAAAATGAACTTCCACATCTGCAGTTTTTAAAAAGATCACATGGCTAAATGAACTTTTTGGTTAAGATAAGCTCCTTTCTAACTTGCTCTGAAAAGAGGCTACAAATTCATGGAGACTACATAAGTGGGCAGTCACCTGCTGAGTTGTGGACAGACAAAAGTGCAAAACAAGAAAGCACATTGACTCCTGCCTCACTCTCCTTTAAAAAAGAAAAACAAAACTTTAACTTAAAAAAGGCTACACAAGTCACAAAAATGAGTGACTTGGTTTCATCCAACATAGCAGAAAAAAATTTCTGTTGTGTTGGATGACATCATCAACGTGAACCCAGCGTGATTGCATCACCAGACTAGCAGCTGTGTGGACAGAGGCAACACAGCTGCCAGCAGGTGATGAAACGTAACTTTTTTTGTTTTTGTCAATGGAAAATGAGCCAAATGCCGATTGTTTGAGGATCAACCCAGCTTTGAAAAACCCGTGTAGACGCGCTAATTTCAGTGGGAAAGCGGCTCTAGTTAGTCTTTTATGCTGTTTGCATTCAGACAAACATTCTGCCCTTTTACCTTGGATCTGTGGCGGGCATTTACAGCTAACCCCCATGTCATAAAAGCTGAAATGTTGCAGCTTGTCATTAAAAAAAAAAATGCACAAGAAAAATTCAGAACGGGTCAACCGCCCGCTGGAAAAAGTAATGCCTATGCGGAATTGCAAAAAGTTGCAGTTCCCTCCTCATTCGCTAGGTGCTGGCTACAAAACAGAGCAATTTCCCATTAGCGCCCAAGTTAAAAATGCCAACTTTACAGGAGAAATAAACATGTTTACAGCCTGGTTCAAAAAAACATTTTAGGTTTAAAATGTCAGGTTTACATTCATGACAACTGTGGGGGGACTGAAAAAAATTCTAGCTCCTCTGTTTAGATCTTATTTAATCCTAAAGTTCCTCATTAATTTTGGGCGTGTCCTTTTGATTGACAGGTACCCGATATCTGGGAAAACGAGGCCTAGCGTACCACTGTTTTTAGCTGGCTAACAGTTCTTCTTAGCTTTAGTCCACTTACCTGTTAGCTGGTTAGCTCCCGCTAGCTCCGAGTTAGCTTTGTTAGCACGTAGCTCGGAGTTTAGTGGTTGTCAATCATCCTTCTCCACGCTCACAGCCCGCCTCTCCGCACCTCTTCGTCGGCCATTTATGGGCTTTCCGGCAGTCACGAGACTAGTGACGGTGCCAAGATGGCGGAGGAAGGAACCGCCCAATGTGCATTACTTCAGCTCATCATAATCCTATGGGTTATGTGGTTTTAGGGTTTGTCCATTCTTTTTACAGTCTATGGTCACAACACAAAGACATCGTTTTGACAACTAACTTATGCGGAGCACTTCGATATTTGAATGTACCCGGGATCTTAAAAGTCTGCAAGGAAGCAATTTCTTTGAAAAGACAATTCTGGTTAAAGAGTGGATGGACTTTACCACACAATTTATTCCACAATATAAGTCTGAAAGCTGCTTGAGTTTTTATGTTGGGTGACTGAAGCAGTTCAGCTTGATAACCTCAACTAAACCCTAACCTTATTCTGCCTGTGAAACATGGCAGTGGCACCATCATGGTTTAATTGCCTTTGTATGCTGCATCTGGGCCAAAATGATTTGTCACCACTAATGAGACAATAAATATTGCATTACACCAATACAATTTCAAATAAACTATGTGATCATGAAGTGAATGTCCAGAGAAACTGGGTCATACACAACTATCCTAACTACACAGGTCATTTTACCCAAGAATCGGTCAAGAAGAATAAAGTTATTGTTTCTAAATAACCTATTTGAAGACCTTTATCCAACATAAATGTGGAAGGAATTGCAGTGAGCAGCTCATGTAAGGAAACTCACTAAATATGGAGGATATGGTAATGGTATGGTAATGTTTGGTCAATTGAAGTAAAAAACAAAGTGTGTTTTTTCTCATTTATTCAATTGGATTCTGCTGGTCTAATTTTATTATTTGTGCGACAACATTAAATTCTTATGCGTTTATAATTTCATAAATACCACCAGCATTTCCTTGTGTCCTCAGCCTCCTAACACTCCTTTCATCCAAAAACCCTGCAACACGGGCTAACTTCCTCTAAAGTTCTGTGGCAGAATGTGTAAATGACTGATTATGTGTTACCAGCCCAACAGACGCATGTAGCTGATGAAGAACAAGCACTCCACTCCTCATCTAGACACATTTTTACTTCCCCTCATTCGCTCTGAATGCTGAACTGAACTAAATGAACCCTTATAGGAAAACACGGCAGCATCGGGAGGCCTGACAGTCATGCAACAGCTATTAAAATAAGAAGAGAGATGGAAAACCACTCTGATCATAGGAATGTACAGCCTAACAGGTTTGATGAATCTTCAGATTTGATCTAGAAGCACATTTTGAATATTCCATTCATACCACAGAGCAGAGAGGCATTCATTGTTCAGAGTAGATTGCATATCTTGGCAAAGTTCCGATTAAATTCACCACTTCAAACTAGGAGGAAAGTAACAGTGTCATGACAGTTCATCTTCCTATAAATTCATTTCTCAACATATTTTCCAAGGGCAGGGTATATAAACTGCCATATTTAATACCCTCTGCACAAGAACTGGACTGGAGTCCAGGCCGTCCACCTGTGTAAACTCATAAAGCTCATGCTAAAACCTCTGAGCTGTGGAATGGTGTTTCTGCTCTTTTCCTGTTGTTGGAAGTCATGAAAGAGTCTGAGGGCATGTGGGGACATTGACTAACAACTAGGCCTCTAAACTGAGGGAAAGAGCAGAGATTTATAATGCACAGATTGTCCCTGTTTTCCTATCATTCCAGTGCGAGGTTTGCCTGAAGCCACCTGTTTGGAGCTGATTGAAATATGTTGAGCTGAGGATGTGGTGGAGGAATGGTGCAGTGGAAAGGTAGGCACGGAAGAAAGAGCAACTGCCAATGAGCTTGAGAACCACTTTGCAAACTATGATACATTGCTTAATGTTCGAAACACTCCACCGCCCTCTTTCTTTCAGCTATAAATAATTTGCTGTGTTCCAGGTATTTTCTACAACTGACATCTATCGAAGTGAAAAATCCTCCAATGTTCTTTCCATGGGTCTGTACTGTATGTTTCAGGCAATACAGCTGATTTCACACATGGTTTCTGGGAAATAGGTTTCTTCTTCTAATGAAGCAGAGAACCAGAAACAATGCATGTTGTCTAGCTACTGGAAGTATCTGGTTTAGCGGAGAGTTGGTTCACCTGAGTAGAGAATGAAGCAGGAAGAGCAAGTGGTAAAAAGCAAAATGTGGACATATTATCAGTTTGTTAATAAATTGAAAGCATAACAGTGCACGCTGTGACTACACATTTTGCCTTTTTTTTTTTTTGAAGGCAGAAAGCCCCAATCAATATCAATGTCTCTACAATGAGACACTTAGTTTTCATCTCTGTATGAAATGTTTTTTAGCATTCCGGTTTGATGCTGCTACATTGTTTGCTCTTGCACGCTGTGAATTCTCCAGATAATTATTTCTCTATTTTGAGTCTGCAGGTTGCACAGCTTCAGGTCCAACTTAGTGGGACGCAGAGGCATCCAGTTTTTCCAGGTAATGATTATAAAATTTCAGGGGAGTTTTTTTTATAAATCCAGAAAATGAATGCATGTGATTGGTAATCCAAAATAGTATTCTTTGTAAATCCGGACAGGGATTTTTGGGGGGTGCTGTTTTCTGACTTCATCTATTTTTCGATCCTGATTATTAATATAATCTCTTTAAACCACATACAACGGCTTCAGACATGCCACTGAATGCATGTCGGTAACATATAAAATACATGAGCTCTGGGATCTTAAGGCATCATGGAAAGGTGAATGTTAAGAAAAATGTTAGAAAGACATTGAAGTGCAAAATACTGTTCAAGCTTTTTCCTGAGACTGAGGTTGGTGTTGAATCTGAGGGGTGACTGTGATCACTGTTCTCTGCCTTCTAAACAGTTTCCCAGCTGAGCGCTTAGATGCAACAAAGAACAACAATCATATCAGCTCCCAGTGTCAGGAGCTAAAGGAAAGTCTCGTGAAAACAGAAGACAGTGAAAAACATGAAGATTGTTAACACCACTTCAAACTGTTTAAACCTTTTGAACTTAAGCTTGCTGATTTATACTTACATCCACACAATTTTTGCTGTGTTCACACCTAAAGCTGGAATTCTACTTGTGTGTAGTCTGCATCATGTTGTCTGATTGGAAATGCATAGGTCCGCAGAGCTTTGACCTGCAACTCTTCCAGACCTGACGAGCAGCCTGGCGACACGGCTACATGGAAGTACTCCACTGTGATTGGTCAAATTGTGATTATTGTTTCTAGATATTTATCCTGCAGCCAAATTGACATAAAACTGTTTTTTGCAGATCCAATGACAGTTTTCATCACCGATTCTGCTGCCACATTGCTGATTTGTTGCACAAAATCCACAGAGATTTGGAAGATTTTGTGTGGAGTTTAACGACTGGTATAAGCCTGCTGCTATACCTGCACATCCGGAAAAATAACAGCAACAAGTTGCTTTCACCTAGTACAAACACACACTGCCTTTGAGTCAGCTTTAACCCAATGTAAAGGCTGAGATAGTATAAACCCAGCTTAACATTTTCAGGTCTTTCCAAGAGGCATTGGAAATACGGAAATACAAAGGACATGCTCTTGTGAAAAAGCACAGGGACAGTCTGGATGAATGGGCAGAAAGTAGGATTTTGGGAAATGACAATTGATACCTGTGTTCAGCTGTTGATTGGGTGTTATGAATCATTGTAAAGCCCCAAACAATTTGCTTTTCTCAGGAGGAAATAAAACCATCAGCTTTGAGTGCTTGTGGTTAATTTAAAATGGATAATATATTACAGTTACTGCTGACATTGTTGCCTATGATAGCAGCTGGTCGGCACTAAAATTCTCTATTTCATCATCCAACAACTGCCCACATGTGGTAGAAATAAGTGATTATTGAAGCGATTTGTGAGAATTCCTGTATCCACTGTCAGAAATATGAAAGTGTTTCCGAAAGTGTTACATAATTAATTAAATTCTCAGTTATCACCTTTAAAAGTGAGGAAAGAAAAGGAAAGGAAAGGAAAGGAAAAGGAAGGGAAGGAAGGAAAGAGAAAATGTAGCATCTGTATTTGACTATATTCCATTTTAAACTGTTTCAATTGTAATTAAAATTCTCACATACTGAGTGTTCTAGAAAAAAACACTCAGATTATGCACAGTATAATGTGCAGTGCTAGAATACACTTGTTGGACTTAGGATTCAGAACACAACCCATACACCTCTGAGAGGGAAGTGTATTTTCCTCCATCCTGCATGTCAGCAGTGGTTTAGACAAAGGAAACAGGCATGGCTGGCGAATCCAAAGCTTGCGGCAGTGTCTGAAACTGTGTCTGTTTTCCACTCTTGCTGTTCTCAGCCTTAATGCATTTGGCACTCTGACCAGCATGTTGCCTCAGCTTCAGCATAACAAATGCAGGCTTTTCACCAGGGCAATGACTCATAAAGTTATGCATAGTTTGGGTTAGGGGATCCAAATACAAAGTATAATTCCAAAACGAAGACAAAACTGATCAAATTTTACACAGCACAGGTGAAAGTGATTGCATTGCAGCATTTTCTGGCTAAAACTAACTGACCAAACTGTTTGATTCCTATTGGATAGTAACTACGAAGAGTATATCTCTTAAGTAAGGGCAAATCCAACCTCATTAGTTCCCACAGTTGTCCTTGACTTTCATTCTCTGCTTTTCAATGTATTTGTTATCATTTGTATACCATCCAATCGATCGGTCAATAGTTCAATACATAACAAATTACACTGTGGGTGTTAATGACAATCTGGGATTAGGACGGATAATGCTGTCTCAAAGATTGATCGATCAGCAGCAGTCTTGGCTGCACCACTTTTCAGAGGTGCATCTATTCAACCAGGATCAGCCAGAGACAGCTGGAGGGAACATCCCCAGTGGGTAGTGAACCATCTAGGTCTGCACATCCACCCTCCCTGACAACTGCACCATAACACCCTTTCATCGCACACAATCTCTTTAGGAGCCTGGAAAAGATTTGCCGGAGTGCCAAGATGAGAGACCCAGCTAATGCTGAAATGTCAAAGCATGTTAATTAACACAGGGGGCTATAACCGTGATCAAGGCTCCCTTGAGGAACAGGAGTGGTGTACAACCCAATCTCTCTTCCTCAGTCCTGCTCCTCAGGATCGATTGGAATAGATTTTCTGCTTTTGCACACACCTGAATGCTGTCAACGGGGTACATAAATTCGGGTCTCTGTTTCGTCCCCTTTTTTCTGCTGCTTCCAGACCCTTCTACATTCTATTTCCTCCTCACAGCACATGGAAAGTTCAGAAGCTGCTTTTGGCTGAGAGGCTTGTTATAAAACAGCCCCACGTCTGTTTATGGTGGTCTTGGTTTCAGTTGACTCTTCCTGCCCTCAGATTGAAAGACTCCTTTGAAAACGAGGCCTCGGATGACTTTAGTGGGACTCTGTCCTGCAAATGTGCTGCGTGTTCTCTCTCTCTCTAACACACACACAAACACACACATTCATAAGTTTGAATGTGCACATACACACAAGCACCGATCCACTAACGCGGGATCTCTCGCTCTCTCATTACTCAGCATAAGGCTTTCATGGTTGACCTGCTTTTTAACTTTCTGATCTGGCTTAGTGGCAGATAGTTTAGGGAGGAGAGGAGCAGGGAATGTGGAGCTGAAGAGCTTACAGGTAGTGAACTGTTATCATTCAAAGTCCAAACGAAGACAAAGTTGACACAGCTGCCTCTGAGCATTACCACTGTTGTTTCTGGAGTAAAGTGACTGAGAGGGATGGTGAGAGACAGAGGAAGGCAATGACGGGGTGAAAATGTGTGGACGGGAGTGAGGGAGAAAAAAAAGATATGTTAGAAAAAAAAAAGTCTCTTCTTCACTGATTTGGAGTTCCAGCGGTCTGGCTTGTTCAAAGTGAGTGCCAAGTTAGCAGTGTCACCTCACTCTGGAGAAAAGAAGAAAGCTGGCAGATGTGTGTATGTGTGTGTGTGTGGACGGGGGGAGGGGGTGACGCGGTTGCAGGCGGGTGAAGAGGCTCGGTGATAAATCCATTTACATCCTCCTCTGTTTTATTTGCTCCCATGGACTCTGCTCGCGTCTCCCTATTCAGGCTTGTTTACCTGGCAAGCTGAGTGTGACTAAAGAAAATTCCCACAGCCTGAGGTGGGATTGGCGCTGAGGTGTAAGGGGGTGTGGAGGTCGGAGGGAAGGGAGGGGGGTTAAGGTGGGATATGTGGAGACAGAGAAAGGGGTGGGCGCAGGCAGTGGTGTTGGGGGGGGGGGGGGGGCACAAAACCCCCCACAACCTTCCCCCCCCCCCCCTCTCCCCACCCCCCCCGGTCTCCCTTTCCCGGATCGGAAGAGG
>JBBDHI010000021.1:11856640-11868457 GCA_037177115.1 Craterocephalus stercusmuscarum | reverse complement strand
CTTACATATGCATGTTGTAAACCACTAGCTAACAAGCTGACCAGCCATCTCTGATTGAATGTTATTCACAAGGCCCCCCTCTCTCTCTCTCTCTCTCTCTCTCTCTCTCTCTCTCTCTCTCTCTCTCTCAGCTTCACAGATAGAAGACATGCACAGGCGACCACAGAGCCCTAAAAAGCAGCTGCGAGAGTGGGAGGGTGCAGGATTAGGGCCTGAGCCTTACTCAGATGAGGCATTTCCATGACAGTGAGCTGCACCACAGCTTAACAGCCCGCCCCTGTTTATGCTTTTTGGAGGAGAAGCCGGATTCCCTCCCATGACAGATGGCCTTTCAGCCACAAAGTGCAGTGTTTAGACTTAGCTTGCTCTGGGGCAAGACAGTAAAGCTCCGATGACACAGCATTCAGCAAACAACTCCCAATTGCAGAGGTGGTGGCCACAGAGAACTGGCTGACCCACCGAGCGAGTAACCAAATAATCAGAGAAGCTGCTTCGCTTCAACTAAATCTGCCAGCGAAGGGGAGGCAAAACAAGGGACACCAGAGATAATAATGGGGCTTCCAGACCAAAGAAGTGGTTGGCTTGAAGATACGTGACACAACTCAATTTAGATTTAGCAGAGTCCAATCTAGAGCTTTTGCTTACTGCAGACCAAATGCCCCCCAACTGAATCAATACATCCTGAAAAAAAAAAAAAAAAGAATTGGTTCAGCTTTTAATTAAGAGGATTGTTAAATTTGGTCAGTAGAAGTTTAAAGAGATTTCTTTATGGGCAGGCAGGGCAAAGCAGCAGATTTTGCATTAGAGGGTAAACAGTGAGTGAAAAGGACCAGCTGCTGGAGAGAATTAGCCCAGTCTCATCTGATCCAACACAAACCTAGTGCTGCTTACTCTGAAAAAAATCTGGCCTGACCCAGACTGACCTCTCCTACAAAGCCAGAGAGGCCCTGAAGGCAGTGAATTAATTGCAGCCCACTAAGCCTAATACACCATATCTAAAACAGGAATGAGTTGCAGGCAGCTGTAAGCTGGACCAGAAAAAATAGGTAAAACATGAATTATTCTCAAATTGTGCACAGTAAACAAAAACAAACACTCTGGGAATGTTTTCCCTCAGTGGAGAGACCCTGCGAAAAGCAGCGATGGGGTTATACATGCCGACTTTGACACGCACTGACATACAGGTGGAAGTGCGAGGATAGCCGGATGGTTTCAGGAAACAACAGAAGCCGCGAGCAACAGAGGAAAACTTCCCGGAGCTCCGCTCTCCTCTACATCAGTCTGGGAAAATAGCTGATGAAAAACACCATCCTCGCACAATCTCCCCGTGCTGAAATTAATTTAGAGTGGAGGCGTTATTCACTGTGTTTACCCTGGCTGCTCGCTTTTCAAACCCACACTGTTGGAGCAACTTAAATTGGCCTCTCGCACCATATAGATTTCCCATCACAGGCCAGCATCTAAAGAAGACACAGAGAGGAGAGGAAGGGGGAGAGGAGAAGCAGAGAATTCGCCAGTCTGATCACTCACCCCATTGTCCTCCTCAAATAAAATACATACTCAGATTAATAGGCCCAATAATGCAGGGTGATGGCTCATTGCAGAGGGAAAGGGTGCCTCATCACTCCAGCTACTAACTGGACTGCTTTTTGCTTTTTTGGAAGGTGAATTGCACTGTATAAAATTAAATGTAAGTGTGCACCACCAGCACTGAAAACTAAAACTGAAATAAATTAGTATATTTGGTGTTATGTGGACTAGTTAGTCATTTTTCACAGAATGAAACCGGTGGTCTTCCTGAATAGCTTGACCATGGGTAGTCATCTAATGGTCTAGGCAGCATGGGAAACAAGAAATGTCATGTGTAGGGGCTTCTGACGTCGGTGGATCAATAGCCCCTGACAAGGAATTTTAAAAGATACTATCTGTCTGACTGCTGGTGGCAATAAACTGAAGATTAACCTTTACGTTCCTCCCAGTCCTGAGAAGTACCCTGAAGGGCATGCTCCACTGTTTACTAATCAAAAAAAGTTGCTTTTTCAATACCGTAAGACCAAGGAACGGCTTAGCGGCTCTGCACTAGGCCCTGAAAGTTATTGACTTCTACCCCTACCGATATGAGCGTCATAAATGTGAAAGATGAACACTCTACACCCAAGTATTATATATCACCAGCACAGCTCCACATATGCGTACAGACACAGCTGGTTTATTAAAAATAAACACCATATATTATCTCGATGCTGCAGCACAAATGTAATAATTCCTGTTGCCGTGCATAGAAATACAGAAAATGTAATCGCATGACAAGAGAGCGACTGGGTGTTGTTAGGGGGAGCCTGCTCGACTGGTTACATAGCTTTGTCCTTTGTGAGCCACAGAGACACAAGAGCTCTTTTTCTCCTCCAGAAGCATGATCCTCTTTCACCCCGTACCTTTGAGCCGGGAGCCAAGGTTTTGAATGGTTGTGACCTCTGTGGCCTCTGCCGGCCCCCGATGGCCTCCAACCCTCCAGCTGTTCATCTTTCCAGTCCAGCGCATTGTCCAGTACCTCTGGCTTTGCAGAAGCAAGAAGACCAACACCCCTCTGAGCCTAAGAATTGACCCCCCCAAGCCAAGGCTACAACACTGCAGGCATAATACTGGAGTTCCCACATGAGCGTTGGAGCATGACGAGGGGGATTGAGAAGGGGGGGGGGCAGGCAAAATTAACTGGGGTATGTGTGGGTGAGGTATTGAGAAGTGGAAGGGGAAAAAAATAAATGAAGAGGTGCAGCAGGAGATGGATGTTCTTCACATAGGATAGGAAATCAGAAAAGCGAACCGGTATATGAAAGCTAAATGAAAAAAAGAGAGGAAGGGGTAAAAAGAGGGGAAAAAAAGGATCAGGGAGTTTAGAGAAGCATGGTCATACGAAGAAGGCAGCGACAAGGCAATAAGATGGTGTTGCGCCGACACAGACAGACGCCAAGGTGCAATAGAAGAGCTTCCTTCCCCTTCTGCATGGCTGGCTCCGATGACAAGACAGTATTCCCTCAGCACCAGCCGCTAACTGGATGATAGCACCAATCCCTCGCTCCTCGCTACCCTTCTCGCTTTCTGTCTGCGTCTGTCTCGCTGTCATTATTTTTCTCTCTTTCATTTTCCTCAAGGTTTGTTTTCCTGTTGCTCCCGTACCTTTTCCCTACCCCCCACCTAAATCCAGGCCCTGCATACTGACGGCATTGCAGCCGTCTAAAGCAAACATTAGCCTATACAGCTTTGTTTACCTGTGATAAATCATCGCCCCGGGCCTATCTCTCATTAGAGTAGCCAAACAAAGACAACGGCAACTTGAGAATGCTTTAAAAATGCCTATAATTTGATGATGGTGTGTGAATGTGGGAGGGGGAGTTTTGTGCATTCGCGCAGGGAGGGCGAATGGAAATCGCCTCTGTACAGGATGAAAAACCTCAGAGGACTATCCATTGACTATGAAATGTGATGATCCCCCTTCACCCTCACACTCGAAGAGAGTTCAGCTTAACATTGCCCTGGGCACTAAACCTTGGAGCCTGCGTGTGAAAAGACTTCAGAGTATGCGCTGGTAATCAGGCACGTTTCTCTCTCTCTCTCTTTTTTTTTTTTTTTTGTCATATGAAACACCTGCCTCATTCTTCACCCTCTTTGCATTGTGCGCTGAAGATTTCTAAATTGCATTCTGTCTGTCACAAACTCCATAAGGGGATAGATGACTCATGGAAGTAGTGTGTTTATTTCCATACATTTGACACAGGCTCATAACTGAGTGATTCACTGGGTTTCTCGTTGAACCAGAGTGTATTTGAATATGAATGTGTGTGTGTGCGAGTGTGTGAAACTGTGTCATGTATAGCTGAGAATGTAGTTGCTATGTCTGGGAGAGGTGTTTTGCGCACATGTGTGTGTGTTTATGAGTATCGCAACACGAGTGTGTGGTTGCTTGGTAGGTTGTTGGCAGAGTCGTGGTACCCTGCTGGGACCGACCCTGCCCAAGCAGCCTGGTGGAAGGGACAAGCTGTGGCATGTATACACACACATACACACACACACACACACACACACACACACAGGCACACACATAGAGCAGCTGCTCCTTCTGCAGCTGCTGCTGTTGCCCAACCCAGGACTCCTTGCTCTAAAGGAGGGTGAGAGGAGAAAAGGAGGGGGGTAGTAACAAGAAAATAGAGGGAGGGTGAAGTAACTGGAGGAAAATGGGGAAGAGTTGAAAATGGGGAAGGGGAGAGAGCTGACAAAATAAATTGGAAAGATATGAGGAAGAGGAGCGTAATAGAAGTGTGAGGGGAGGAAAGGAGGAGGAAAAAAAGGGTTAAAGGGAGAGGAGGTATCTGAGACATGCTCAGAGAGATTACACACTCAAATACACGCCATAACTCTCAACCATTAACAGGTGAAAAAATATCCACTATCGCCTCCATTGCAAACCTACTGCAGCCCACTTGTAAATAAAGATTTGCAACCAGAAATGATCAATTTATCAATCCAAAAAGTCCTCTTGTAAAACAGTCTCTCCAAACATATAAAAAAAACATAGTTTTGATGTTATACAACTACAAAACATGCTGAGCATGCAGTTTCTGTAGGTTTAGCATTAAATCCAGGCCTATATTCCCTCTGAGGGATAGCCCCCACTGAAGATAACATATTACTCTTGAGCTAAACTTAATCTGTGTCTGGGAAATCAAACACCCCCTGCACAGTATGTGTTGCAACAATCCAATCCTTTTCTGAAACGGATGCAGTGTTTCTGTCGCTCCACTTTTGGTTTAAATCACATAGTCTACAGCACCAGTCCAAGGCATTCATTTTCAATGATCAGTTAGGAGAGAAAGCTTTTGCAGATTGAATAGATGATTTTTTTTTTCTTTTACAGAAAATTCAACTTATGGCCCTCTCTTATAGAAGACACCAGTTTAGAAGGAAGCTCGCAATGCTCATGTATCAAAGATTGAAACGAGCTTTAAAAAATAAATGAAGAGGAGGTCAGTGTTGGAGGAAGGGGTCACATCAAACTGTCCAATTACTAAAGTAATTACTTAATTAAGATTGAGGGCCTTTATCAGCAGTGTAATGTAGACCTTTTTCTAAACCCGGCAGACCTTGAAAAACCTTTCTAAGCAGCACAATACACATTGACCAGCTAACTAACCCACCCCCATCTGCCTCTCTAACAAGCAATACTGTATGTTATTCAGTTGGTTCTGTTTTATGAATAAGCATATAATCTGTGCATTCAGTATGAAAGCAATATGTTCTGTCAGCTTTTTGGCTGACTTTAGATCAGCTTTAAATCATAATCACACATGTTCACAAGCTGGTTGGACTGCCTTCCTGTGACACATCTTTAATCCACAACATATAACATCTTAGTGCTTATGCACATTTCAATTCTTTAAACTGTACATGCAGCTTTTTACCGAGCAACGCTTTGCAGGTGTGTCTGTTTTCACAGTGACAACCCCTGATATAGCTTTCATATCTTTAAACTATAAGTTTAAAGCGATCTGTACTTGCAGCAAAAGGAAGAAAAAGAGAGAAGAGAGTTAAAAGCCCGTCTGCCTCGCATCGCTTCATAGCCACAGGCAGTTGCACAGCACAGGAGAAATGTGCTTACATCATCACATGCAGTCCAGGCATCCTGCAGAGGGCACTGCTAATAGATGAAACACAGAGCAAGGGAGGGAAGCAACCGACCCAGGAGGAACTCAGCAAGGCACTCCCACGCAACTAGGATATCTGACATTCTTGGCAGCCTTTCAGAGAGGTCAGTGGTAAAATATTCGAGCAGAGCTAACCTTCAAGAGGGACCATGTTCTCGCAAGCTGAGACCAGAGGCTTAATTCATCACTAATTAAAGTCTGCATGGGGTACAAGAAGGAATCTTTCTCAAAGAATCTCTAACCCCACCACCCAAAGTAATAGACCTCTGATTTGGACAAGATTTCTTCGTCTTGTAGGAAGTGGGTGATATCAAGGCAAGCAGAGTACTTTGTTGAATATTTTGTTTCCTCTAAGTGAGCCAGAAGGAGAGGAACAGCAATTCTGCACAAATCTGCACACTGTGACCCAGATATGTGACTGTACATGTATCATGGATGTTCAGCGTGTGCAGCTAAGAGAGAAAGTCATGCGTCTTATAATCAAAGCTCTGTGACACAAAATTGTCAGTTTTATTTTTCCCCTTTTACTCTTTTCTTTACTGTCTTTGCGAATCATATAAACATTTGCAAACAGTTCAAAGACAAACATATCAAATGTTCAAAGCAAGAAAGCCTTCTTTGTAAGAAAAATTGAGCAACATGTTAGAACAATTTTAATAAGAGTACAAATGTGTTGGAACACAACTGGTGGATCATCGTATGACTGATTAGCTTCATTGTCAACAGATCAGCAGCACAATTAGGCTGAAGGCAGTAAAGTATTCCATTTCTCATCATAAAACCACAAACAAAAGAAAAAAAGGGAGTTTCATCGTGTTTGGTTCATGGTGTCACTGAATGGGGTCAAAGAATGATGGAGAAATCTCTGTGCTCCCTTAGGGAACACTGCATTAGGAACAGACATGATTAAGTAGAAATCACTGCACGGGCTCAGGAAGACCCTTGAACAGTACACATAGAAAAAAAAGAGAAAAGATTCAAAACCTTATGGCTGAGCCAATAACAGCCATCAGTTTTAAAAGTGATTTTAGAAACCATGGATGTTGTGAACTCTCCGGT
Organism: Craterocephalus stercusmuscarum; assembly: GCA_037177115.1. Lineage (NCBI taxonomy): Eukaryota > Metazoa > Chordata > Actinopteri > Atheriniformes > Atherinidae > Craterocephalus > Craterocephalus stercusmuscarum. The sequence continues at coordinate 11,861,699 of JBBDHI010000021.1, read as the reverse complement.
TTACAGCTAACAGTTAATGTGGTTCCACGAATCTGTGAAGGTAACAGTAACTTTTTAAACCTGAGGTCCCCCAGTTTGGTAAGTGTAAAACAGATGATGCCAATCTGTGCCAAACTACCGAAATGGCCATTTCAGAGACCTCGCTTGAACTGTGTCCACATATTACAACAGCATGGCTCTGTAGCAACAGCCCGGCTGCTAAATTGGCCTACCTGCAGTTCAGACCTGTACCTTATCAGAATCATTTGGCACAATGTCAAATACCCCCAGACTAATCTAAAATTTCATTTCAAGCAAGAATGGGGAAATAGATCATTTGCAGAGCTACATATTGGTCACCCAAACACTGAGTGTATGAAACGAAAATGCAATGCGGTGTAACAACTTTTATGGAAGGAAGGCTGAAAATGTTTCAGTATGCTAAAATGGGCATCATAAGTTATCAGCATAACAGCAAGCCAGAACTTCACTTGTCCTTATCTTTTCCAGCCTGCAGGCACGGCTGCAATGTCACACAGCTGCCTTGGTCAGTGTATCACACACAGCTCAGCCAGCAACATTTTTGCTGGATGTATTAACAGCTAGGATCACATAGCAAATGCCCAGGCCAAAGAGGAACACAGTGAGCACACTTGAACGACATTCTTCTTGTGATTCATATTAACCACAGTTGCAACCGAATCTTGGTGTTTAAGCCAGTGTGTGTGTGTGTGTGTGTGTCTCTGTAGGTTCCAGAGGCGTGGGTAGCCAGCTGCAGCATAGCTCTGGATGCTGATTGGAAGTGAGTGTTGAGCGCTCAGGACAATTATGGAATCATTACCTCCGCAATGCCGCAGGCAAAATATGAACACTGCGCCATTTGTCAAGTAGCCACGGCTTTCTAATCAAGCTCACATGTGTTTGCGTGTTAGTTTGAGTGTTTATGTGCATATACATGCACGTAATGTATGCCTAAGTTTTGATAGGCTTGGCATGTTGGAAGGAAACTGGAATGCCCCTCAGTGTGTGCATGCACATGTTTGTGAGGGGTAACAGATGAGTCAAGAACCCTGCCCGATATTATGTGTCTGTTTACTTGCTTACATTTGTGATGGTATCCAAATTAAGTGGACAAATGTGTTTGTGTGAGTGTGTGCGCAGTGGTAGAGTGAGGAATGCCCTGCCTGTGTGCAACTGTTTAAACATGTCCCTCTCAGCTGTCCTTCATGGAGAAATAACTTAGCATGAGTTATTTGTTATTTTCACCGCACCCAATTTTATCATCATTGGCTGCTGAGAGGTTGCAGAGGAGACTGTCCCGCTGTGACTTCAAACTGAAAAAAGGGTACAAAAAACTGGTAACAGAAGGATGGCAGAGGATGGATGGGAGGTGCGGAGAAAACGCCTCAGCCTCAAGTTTAATCAGTGTTTTTCTCTGCTGTGTTCCGGAAGCACCTGTAATCCATCTCCTCCCTCTGGAATTGGGGTTGTAATGAGTGGCATAAATGTTTTAGAAAGATTTAATTAATTGATTTAATGAGTAATAATATCAGGCAGCATTTATCACAGGTGCATTCACTTTTATGGCTTGAGCAAGCAGCAGCGGAGACAGGGTGTGTTAGGCCGAGTGAACATTAAAATGTGAAATTAACTTGTAAAAAAAATTAAACGATCATTTAGAGTTGTTTTTAAATGTTCGGTCTAGGAGTGCAGGCTGATTCTAACTGCTCTCTGTCTTTCCTGCAGCAGGGATTGTGGCAGTCTTCTCAGACCGGCATGCATGCATCAAGTCAGACAGTGAGACCCGAATGTAAGCTCTCAAGGGATTACCATCTCAAACATTGATCGCTGATAAACCATAAGAACAAGTCACGGATCTTGTCACTGTCTCAGCGTTCTTCTCGGCACTCAACTAACTCTTATTCTGTATGTAAAACAAAACAAAAAGAAGACACGTTACCTGCCCTGATGAAATCCCTGTTTGACATAGCTAACCAAGATCCTCGCAGACAAAAACAAGCCATTACTATATGTCAAAAGAGATCAAAGACATATCCCAGCTGAACACAGTGTTTAGGATTGCAGTTTCTGACAGCCATCTGCAACGTCAAGACAGGAACAAGCATCAGGCATTCATAGGACAGGAGAAAAAAAAAGTTTCTTCTTAGTGTCAGCTCTGATAAACGTACACAGGCTCCATTTGTCTTGATGTGCGTAAAAACTGAGTGATTGGATTCCAGGAAAGAAAAAGTGAAGAGAACAAAGAAAGGGAGGATGATGTGAGGAGTAGAGGAGAGACAAAAGGGAAAAAAACTGAATGTCCCTCAGTGAGACAAATTGGCAAGGAGTTCACAGTGGGTAAACATCTTCATCATAGAGCCTGTGGAGCAATTGATGCCCTGGACAAATCAACACGTTTCACAGTTTCCCTGCATAAAACGCAAATACCATCAGCTTCAGAAAGTGGGATCTTCCCTGGAGCATAAGAGCAGGGGGTTTGCTCCTCTGGGTTTGCTGAATTGGTCTGTGAATCGATCACAAAAACAGCATTTCAAAGGGTTTAAAAAACTATGAGGTCTTTCTTTCTCTCAGACTTTAAGAAAACAGACTCCAACATAGACAGCCCTGCAGACACTTGTGGCTGTGAGGTCCCAAAAGGCTTAGAGATGTCTCTAGTCTTTTCACCAGCACTCATAAAAACTGAAAAAAAGCAGTGCATCAGTCCTTCCAGCACAAGCCAAAGTCTGAGGGAAGTTGGAAGTAAACATAGAAAAAAAGAAACAGGATTTAAGCAAAGGAAGAAAATGATCAGAGTATAGATAAAAGACTCCAGCCCAAATCTGCAGATGCTGTGTAGGAAGGGTAACATATGTGAGATGGTCACCCTGGACAGGCTTGAACCTACATACAGCAGCTTAGTTGGGACATGTGTTTAGGCTATCAGAGCCATTAAAATCCCATTACACAGTGCAACAACAAGGATCATAAGTCTTTCAAAAGCTTTCACAATCATCCATCATGTAAATTTACCATGAATGATACATTTACATGTATATAAAAGATGCGCATTGTTTGATATTTAATCGCTCTGCCACAATCCATCACTTACAATTTTATGTGTAAAATGCACAGCAGAACTTGTAGAGATTAATAAGCAACTACTTATTTATGAGGATAAAGCAAATTAATTTTTTCCATACTGCTGAAGCATTGCCACTTGGAAAAACACCAAACCGAAACAAAGCAGCTGCTTGTTTCTCATGTAGATTGTTATTGTAAGATGTTCAGTCGTTACGAATAGCGTTACATTCTTTACAGTGAAGACTAATGGTGCTTTGACCTACAGGGAAGGGATACCAACTCTCACCACAGCTGCAAACTAAGGGCAAGAGCCAGAGCTGACACAGGGATCAAAGGTCACCCATGATGTGACTTGATCCCACACAATCAATGGACATAAGCTCCTGGCCTTTGGCAAGAATGCTCTCAAAGGAGCATCACATCTGGACAAATGGTTGAGAGAAGGGATAAGAGATGCATAAAACATCATGAGAATGCCAAATTTGCTTTCCAGTAATAAAGTAATTGCATAACCTAAAGATAAACAAAAATAATAGTCGTAGTAATAACTGATTTCCATAAAATAAGTTCTTGGTATTTGAAGTTCCACCCCAAAACTGATGGATCCCCTTAAAAATCTTTTCCTGAAAAGTTGTACACTTTCATTGTTTTTTTCATGAAGGAGCAAATAGATATACAAACAATTAATTATCAGCTTTTAGGTGGCTTAGGTCTGACTCAACCTGTTTTCATCATTCAATGAACGCAGTTTTACAAATATGTCTGTAAATACTTTTGAATTATTTCTGCAAGTTAACTGAAACAGAAAGTGACAAAAGAAAAGCTAAACCATGCTCACATGAATATGTGAGCTAAAAGCTAGCTGCTACCAGCTAAACAATAACATCTCTAACATTGTTGGAAGCAATAAAACATGAATACTCTCCCAGACTCATACTTCTACTTATGAAAACTTTGCAATGTATCATGTTTATCTGTTTAAATTTGCTGTTGTAGTCATCACAGTCCATGCACTTCAACTGGAAACCCCTTTTGCCAGAAGTCAGGATAATTTCCTCCAGTATTGTATAAGGAAAGTCTGTTTGACTTCACCATAATGAGACTGGTAAGTGGTCAAAACAAAGATCTCATCCATAGCGTCAATGGCTGACAGTGCTCATGACATAAATTATGGACGTGTTATCGATGTTGAAATATTGATTTATATCATAGGGGGGATTTAGGAAAGGTGAAAACCCATAATGGATGTGCATTTTTAAAAGTAACACTTTTTTGTTTCATTTTGTTTAAAAAAAGAGATTTAGTGGTAAAACAATTAACTGTATATTAACAACCCCTCCCTATAGGTTTCTGAAGAGGTGAATTGAAGCTCATTGGGCAGTTCCCACCTTTGCCATCTTGGCAGCATTGTGCGTCTCATGACTCCTGGAAAACACAAAAAAGGGCAAAGAGGTGGCAGTGAGAAGGAGCCTGTTATAGTGGCGATGGATGATTGATACCCATCAAACTCTGAGCTTCCTGTAGCTGTTGGCCAGCTAAACCCTGCAGTTGTGCTACCTGCTGCCTCCTTGCCACTGCATAACTGTCAACTGTCAATCAAAAGGACACTCCTAAAAATATGAAAAATTTCAATAATTAATAACATCTAAACAGAATTCACTACCCCTAGTTTTCAGGTACAAAAACTTGACTTATTAGATCTGAAACATGTACCAGGCTGTAAACATGTTTAATTCTGCTGTGAAATTGGCCTTTTTAACATGGCAGCCTGTGGGGATTAACTCTAGTTAGGAGCCAGCCCCTAGTGGTTGTGGGCTGAACTACAATTTTTGGCACATCCGCTTTTAACCAACCGGTGGTTGCAGCTTGGGTAAAACGCATTATTTATATTATTCTTACGGGAAACAACTAAAGCACATCCCACAGTCGTCGTTAATTAGCATTTGAACACATAAAGTAGAATATTGACTGTCAGAATTCCACATTTGGCATTACTTAA
>JBBDHI010000021.1:11756474-11769510 GCA_037177115.1 Craterocephalus stercusmuscarum | reverse complement strand
GATTCTAATCAATATGATCCTATTATGGCAACTTATTCTAGGTGGCGCAATCTATACTGTGTACTGTCAACAATGCTGTTTCCCAGACTTATAGCATCCAGTGAACTTTGGTAATCTTTATGAGATGTGCAACTTAGGTCATTCGGTGTATTTAAAGGCATGGACAGCACTTCTTCTAATGTACCAAGCAAGGAATTAAGTTTTTTTTCTCCTCACAATGTATTATTGCTCTTCTTCTTCTTTTTTTTTTTGTAGAAAATGCAGTTGGTAAACAAGTTAATGGCTCACAGGGAAATTGTCTGGAAACCTGATGCAGACCATGCATAATTTGCTGACAAAATTGTCAATGAGTTAATCATCATGGAAAATTGGCAGAGTGTCACAACTTTTCAATCCATTTCTAATGCATTTATTCCTATTGGCAGCCTCTGATCACTTTCCCTCTTGACAACAAAGACCTTGCACCAAAACAGAGAGATGCAGAGAAAATGCCATTTAAAAGTGAGATCCCAGTCGAGCACTTTCTTTTTTCACCTCACAGAAAAAAGGAAGGTAAAAGCCACAGCCAATATTGGTGGGGTTTCATGCTGAACACACACAAATAGATTTGGGACATCTTGTTTGAGGTACTTATGGGACGATGAAACACTATCCAGGAAGTTTAGTTGGAGTGACCAATTAACAAGTTTAAAGGCTTATCAGATACCAAAACACTGCACAACTGTTTGCAATAGTCAGACAGGGTTTAACATTTGACGTTTTCTTCCCTAACTGAAGTCATATGGCAACAAAAAGCACTCTGAAGTACATTAAAAGTTTCCATCTGTTTGATGCTGAGATTCCACAGGACCCGTTTTATGTGCTGTGTCATGCTCAGGCAGTCCTTACTGGTTATTCAAAACTTAATAAACCTAAAAAGAACTTGCGAAATTCATTATTGAAGGTGGAATTAGGTCTTGATAAACTCAAAGAGATTCTGATTCAGACGTATACAAGACCTTAGATATCCCTGTCAGAGTTTTACAATTTTCATGAGGCCGACTGTCACCAGGTCAGTGTCATGACATAAAGCGAACACCCCACAGGGCTGGGATGCACTAAACCAACATGAAGAACCAGCAGTCAAAGAGGCCCCTGCCATGTCTCCTGGAGTTAACAGCATCTCTGCAAAGATAACTTCCAACTGTTGAGCAGGACTTAGGCTACCAATCTATGCCTGCGCAGAAAGACTTAACTTGCCAGTGGAGATCGGGGCAGTAATACGTACATTATATGGCAATGAAAAAAGAAGACTGCGTAGATCCTTTTTGCTTATTTTGATTGTTTTTTAAAGTAAACATAAATGTGTGCTTTGTGTTTTTATTTGGAAATGTCAACCGGAGCGGGTTTCTCACATGTTGTTGAAGTGTTGCTCGTTCTGGAGAAATAGAGATGACATTAGCTGTCTGTTGCCACTGCCATCTACTGTTCTATGCACTCATTTGCTGGGATGGAAAGCCAATCAGAGCAAGGCCCTCAGCAATTCTACATGTTGAATTGGCTGAAAAGTGACATTGTCAGAATCCAACAGGGCCACATGTACATGGCAAAAACACAAAAAAGGCAGATGCTCACTAAAATGCCAGACACCCGATCGTTGGTATGTTGAATATATAGAGGGTGGATAGGAAAATTGTGTGTTTTTCCACATCCACAGTCTACAACATCAATCTACATAAATGTCTTAGGGTAAAAAATATGATTTGATAATAGACTTGAATTACCATAATTCCAGGCATTCGGGTGGATTCCGTAGTGGGAACCACTGCATGGCCTTGGGACCACCTCTGAGAACCAGTGTCACTCAACACACTTTCTCCATTCAACAGGTCTGAGCTCAACTGAATATGACTGAGAGGAAGTCAGAAAGTGTGACAGTCTTTTGGAAATTCACGGATGCTTCTGGGCTGTAAAGCTGAGATCCTCTGCATGATATGAAGCTGAATCAGAATAAATTAGTCTGAGAGGGCACTGTTAATGTTAAACGATATACAGTTTTATACACCATAGGTTGTCATACGCGTGACATCTTTCATAGGGAAAGCTTATTCAGCTAGAGGACATTGAGCCACATTCTGGGTGTATTACAAAAGAATAGTTCTTAAGAGGAAAACAAACTTGCAAAATCACTGGAAATATTTGATGAATTCTGAAACAAAAAAGAAAAAAAACATACAACAAAGGAAGCCTCCTACTGGCGAAGAGTTAAAATCCTACATCAAGCAAGAATGGGGAAATATTTCACTTTCAAAACATCCTCAAAGGGATCTGATCTTCTCAGTTCCTGAACACTTAATAAGTTCTTAAAAGAAGAGCTGATGCAATGCAGAGGTAAACATGCCCCTATCCAATACACATGCAATACTTATATTTCAAAACTAATAACCTATATTTCTTGAAGTCAACTGTTAAAATTTCTCTTTGAAACCATTAAAGGTTTATAAAACTTGCAAATCAATGTATGTATTTGATAACATTTTATAGAATCCCTACAAGGTTATACTGTAAATGAATGACAAAAAGAACTACTCACAAAATCTGTATAAACAAATTAGATTTATGTATTAATATGCACTGAATTTACCTTGGTCCTTTCTATAAAATGACATAAATTGGCTTTAAAAGTCAGAAGGTGGCTTATTGGGATCAAAACCGGTGGGCTGACCCTTTCACACAAAACATGAGCACACAGGACACGTGTGTGGAAATGATGTAAAAAGGTCTTGAATCCCTGACTGTTTATCCGTACTCCGTGTGCCCTTTTATAATGCGTTCATCTTCCCAGTATGCATAATTTAACTCACTGTCACCTTTATGAAGCGAGCCAAAAACGAAACATGTAAAAACAGTGACCCTCTTGCAGAAAAGGGGCAACATTCGTCACTGAAGCTATGCGAAGACGTATGATTTCGGGTCATCTTTTGCAAGTGTTGCCCCACACTCGAAAAAAATGTCTTTGCACACTCCGACATACAAGCAAGGAATGTGCTTCCGGCCACAAATACACACCTTATGTGGAAATGACCATTTCTGTCATTTCTCTCTAAAATCAATCCTTGCATTGACTTTTTTTTTTTTTGGGCTGACACTACTCAGTACCTGTAAGCTTTTGATTCATGTCATAAAGCATGAACTCTGCCTGCTGATAATGAAGCAGGTGACTACTGTATGGCTCCTGAACAGTCTCAAATGCACAGTTTAATGACCGTGTCTACGTGTGCGCATGTGTGTGTGTGTGTGTGTGTGTCATCCTTGTGTGGCTCTTTCACGAGGCTCCTGTCAGGTCCGTAATTGACAGTCTAAGTGGGGCAGCAGAGAGGCCAGGCCCTGTTAATTTATTTTCTCAGACTCTCCATCCATATTTATGAGCTCCTGCTGTTTTGTCTATCACCGCCGATCAAACTTACTGCGTAATTGTACTCGCTAAAGCAAGAGAGCCGCATGTGAGTGGTCACTCGGCCCGCAATGTTCACATTAGTCTGTATTATTTCATTAATTCATATCCCTAGACCAGAAGGGAGAGGCAGGGAGGAGTAGAGAGGGATGAGGGAAGGATGCCAGTGGCGACCATGATTAGAGATCAGGAATAGAATAAGCTGCCAGAATCAGGTCATTATGCCTACACCCTCTGATCTGGCTAAAACTAATTGCTGTCAGTCCTGTGGGTGTGGGGTCCCATCTCCTTTTAGCCCTAATAGTCATGTCTATCATGGTGTAGTGCTTACTCATTAATCATAAACCATCATTAAGAAAATGATATTCTAAATACAATAAACCCACGCTTAAGGGGAAATCTCATTTAAACCAACAATATTCAGGAGCACCTAGCTTTAATGTATGATCGCCTGCCATGTTAAGTCTAATAACATCCATAGACTACAACCAACACACAAGGCATGTTTACCTCCAGTCGTACCCCTTTAATGAATTTAATTTGTTTACAAACTAACCTCAAGGAAATATTTGCGGGAGGGACCTTGATGTTTGCGGTGTTAGACGAGGGCATACCTGTACCGTCAGGGGTAGGAGCGTAATTATGTGCTATTTTGATCCCACAAACATACATTCATTTCCATTCATTATGACTTGTTATGCTTTCATCAAAACAACACTGCAGCCTGATGTAAGCATGCATAATGGGGATTACTGTACATGGCCCGCTGCCAGCCGGCTCCACTTTCCTTTCAGCAGCACGTTAAAAAGTCACCTGGTAAACGCAGACTTCTACTAACTTCGAGGAAAGTTTGTCGAGTAATGCGGAATTTCTGACATTCTTGTAGCATTGATCGTAAGTGTAGTAAAAATCCCATATTCAATTGAAGTATAAACGTAGGTTTTTGCATTAATTCCACAGAGTCACCAAAGCATTCCTTAACGGGCAGCACTTAATATGCACTGGATGGATGATTTAAGTTGTTCATTTACTTGGGCTCAAAAGCTTTAATTTGCATGTTGGTGCACGTTTTCACTCTCAAACCCCCCAACCCCCTCTATTTTTAAAATCTCTTATTGCAGTTACTAATGGCAGCATTGCAAGTTATAAACTACAAATGAATTCTCTTCAGTCCAAATGAAACTTGCTCTGATAGAGGCTCCCAGCATGCACTGATGATTATAGAAACCCTCCCCGTGAAATTGTCTTTGTAATTGTCTCAATGCTCATAGAAAGCGAGCTACTTCCCTAATAAACCCAGCTGAGGAGACACTGAAGGCATTTAGATAACCTCTCGGATAAAAAATTGCTGCTCCAAATGTTTTGTCTTTTAAAAGATCCAGTAAGTGGCCCCACTTTATTTGGCTGTTTTAACAACATATTGGTGCATATTTGTTTTATTTCCATCTGAGAGTATGCAGTGCTTCACAGGAGGAAGGTGAAGGGCAGCTTGAATCTGTATTTTAGTTTTTTTGCCTTCTACATTGGGCAGATTCTAGCTTGTGAAGGGTGATTGTCATTTTTCTTGCATGCAAAAGCAAGAAAAAACAAAATGTTTCGTTTTTTTTCCCCGGATGGACGAGAGTCGAAGTCCACTAGGTGGATAACGTCTGTTGCAGTGTGTCGACTATATTTATCATCATGCCCAAAGTGTATGAGTATGAAAAAAAATATACAAAGAAAAAACTTCACAACACTGGACACAACATTCAACAAATTAAGAAGAAAAGCCTGAAACATAACATATTAGAAAATATATCTTAGATAAATGTTTTAAGAAAAACAGTAAGACGAAAGACACCTCCGGGCCACTATAAGTCACTTCTGAAATCCACTGAAGCTTCCCTGTCCTGTGGTTTTGGGGTCACACTCAGATCTGTATTTGAGCATCTTATCTTGCTCATTCTGCATGTAATGTGCCTCCTAAAAGGAAAATGAAATATGCTGCACTACCGAATTGTCCGCTGCATAATGAAGTCTTTAGCCCTTTTATCAGCATCTTCAGTAAAGTAGAGGGTGAGATAGAGATTGGAGAAAGATATGTGGAAATTAATTAAGAAAAGGAAGCAACTTCAAACTACTGGAATGTGTCCCAGGTGAAAACTTGTCATTGAACTGACTCCTCTGAGAACAGAGGTTGTGCCTGCATGCCTTGATTAATCAATGTGCAGTGTTTTTCTCCCCTACTTGAACCCAAGGCCGGGCCATATTTCACAGGAACAAATTGAGCAGGGCACTGACACAGGTCTGACCATAAAACCAAAGGTAATTAGGATCCACTAGAAGACGCCCTGTAAAAGACAGTGGGTCAGACACGTTCAATGCACCCTTCGGAGGCTGCAGAGACAGACAGAACCACTGGTTACCTGCAGACTAAGCACAGACACCACATAAACACAGGGAGATGAAGCCCTTTTTTTCCATCTGAAACTATTTTGAATTCACCGGGTTGCAAGTGCGCAAATTTTGACAAATAATACCTTCACATCAGGCCGGTAATTTAATCTCCTATGAGGTAATCTAAACTAATTGACAGAAGAATTGAGTGGGCAAAACAATGATGTTAAAGCTTCCTGGCAACACATTCACAGTGAGATATTCCCAACATGTCATGACGGAGTGAATACATCATCCTTGGTCCTGTGTCATGCCTGCTGTTTAGATGAGGTGCTTGTTTCAACGTGCAATCCTGCTACTATAGGTTGATATATTTACTCATATTCTACCTTTTTATGAACACAAGTCCTCTGCATGAAAAGAAAAAGAAGACTTTAAAGAATTTACAGTAGCCACAAAATAATAGCAATAGGGTAGAGAAGAGAAGCCAAGGGGGGGGGGAGCAGCCTATTAGTTAGTCATTTTGCTTAAATGCCTTCGCTGCAGTACACCACTGGTTAGAAGTCCCTTCTTTATTATACGACTGTTATGAAATCTGCCGAGGAGCATCTCTTCTGGCTCTGTGGTTAATGTAGCTCGAACAGCAAATGGTCAGACCTTTTTCTCTTCTGTGCTCCCCTCATTACAGAGAGACACAGAGAAAGATAGAGACTGAGCCACGGCACTTTCTTTCATTTTTAAGACGAGTCTTCTGATGTTTATATGCACAATGAGAGAGGGAGCGAGGAAGAGCTGCAGAATGCACTGTAAGCATTTCAGGCCACTGTTATTAAATCTATATTTAGATGTATGTATACACCAGCCCCTGGCCCTGTTGCTTGGGACTCACTTGCCATATTAATGCCTGTAATTTAATCTTCCCCAGATTTTGGATATTGGAACATGTCAACATAAAAGATCAAATAAAAATAATAGAAATGGAATGATGGAGAAAGCAAAAGGGCACAGAAGCTGCTTCCATCGACAGAAGAGCAGCAAAACAGCATTAGTCAGCCTTTAAGTAGTGGTTTCACCCTCATCAAAAATCAGGACTGTCACATGTGTCACTATACATGCTGGTATTAATTACAGCTGCAATCAGTTAACGTCGGCTGTGACGCTCCCCTCTCACCTTCAATCATGCACAGGCTTTTTGGCACCTTGTAGAGCAAGCAGGGGATTAGGAATATGTTCAGAAATAATGGAAAAAAAAATTGTGCAGTCAGATTATTTGAATAAATCATCCAAAGGGAAAGTTCCTGAATCCTACAAGGAAATAAAAAAAATGCAGACATGATACTGTAGGTGCATTCACTGGATCCATTAAGCGTGTCAACCAATAAACATAGATTTTGCTATGTGAGAAGGGAATTGTTGTGTTATTTTTTTCCCCCAAAGGTAAAGACAATAAAGCTGCCAGATCATCCAAAACATTGCAGAAAATAAAAAGATTCCAAAAACTTCAAGGCAAATCCAAGTGGTCGTTTAAATCTCACTTTGAATACTTTGCAATGTTATGAAGACATTTCAAAGTCATACAAAAATTTACTTCCCCGAAAGTTGTGCTAAAGACGAAATTAAGTAAGAAAACTTGTCAAAGGTTACTTTGAATTATAAGGAGAACAAAAAAAAAAAAAAAACACTACGCATGGTGTCTAAAGAGCTTCAGGCTGACCTGGAGCAATGAGCAATCCACAGAAAAGCTCTTTTGAGAATTTAGTGCAAAGGTTTGTTTATCAGTCATTAAATGGAGTTCATTAGGAAAAGAACAGCCAACAGAGCAGAGTACAGTGAAATATAGTTGAGGTTTAAAGCTCTGAGGCAACCTTGCTGGCTCTGCTACTGAAAGCACCGGATGTCTAAAAGAAGAAATGAAAGATTATTAATGCATCTTACAAATGAAACATGTCACACTGTCAGAAAACTAAGTTTGACGAAAAACCTTGGACTTTCTAACATGACAATGAAGCAAAACACACACCAAACTTTTTTTTTTTTAAACTGACGTGATTGCTGCATCCAAATGGTGTCTGAACTGAGTCAGGTACAGTCTTTGTTTAAAAAGAAAAAAGGAAACAAAGTGATGTAGTTGTGTGTGAGTTTGTGTGTTGTTTTGATTGTGCAGTAACTTAATAGAATATTTTCTCCTATCATCCTGATTATACTACTTTGTTAGTCTTACATTTTTCATTTTTACTCCTCTGTTTTAACCTTCTAAAACTTGTGGTCCCCAACTGGGGGAGGTTAAGAACAGATGGTGCCAAACTGTGCCAAAATGGCCATTCTGGAGACCTCGCCTGGACCGAGTGCACAAAAACCTTTCTCATGTTTTGTTCTGCTTCCTTTTATCAGTGTTGGCCTTTATAGAGATAGTGTTAACATATTGTACTATCTGATAAAGATTCAGCATCACAGGTACGTTGATACAAAATAAATCTCATATTCATCTTGAACGTGGTTTTTGTTTGATTTATTTTAGCCTTAACAATATTTCATTTGTACACCATCATCTTCATTTATTCTTTACTGATAACATATACTGATAACTACACACCTTGATAAATGTGGAACCATGGTAAACTCATCTTTCCATGGTTCCAAAAATCTATTGGAATAGCATCCTCTTTTGATCAGAGGGCTTAAAAACAGGCACATCGCTCCAACACCTATATATGGTTGTTTGAATATTAAATATAACCTGCAGTTTTGTTGGATGAACCAAAACAAGTAGTTTTGGTGCCACAAACTAACCAAAAACTACCGGGCGTACATCCTTATTCTTGCTCCACCTGGTGGCCAGGGCTCTAGCATACAGTACTAGGGCAAAGGCTCCTGTCAAAAGCCGGCATGTTAGGGGTGAGAATGAGAAGGTATTTACACATTCTCATGTGTGCATGATACATTTGTTCCTCCTTTGGTATCTGTTTTTCTATGCTGTATGTCACAACACTGGAGTTGGTCAAACTAGTCATATTGGATTAAATGTGTAAGTATGAATATTAACAAAAGAGGGGAAAAATAATGTAGCACATACTCACGAAGCCAGTTATGTCACCAGTCCTGGATGACATGAGAGGCTGCAGCGGCAGTCAGGCCGACCTTCCAGATGGCATGTGTGTCATGACCTTCTGGAGCATGGGCACACAGGGGCACTGAGTCACCATGCAAGGACTGAGAAAGGTCCTTGGTTGTGTGTGGACCCCCTGGGAACAGCAGGGGAATAAGATGCCCATCACTCTGTGGCTCTGCAGATGCGCCTCACAACTGCCAGGCTTTCAGCTTCATTAGGTCTGGATCTGATACATACCGAGGAGTGTAGCCTGAAGCTATCTCTCACAAACACACACACACACATCCAGGCTCACATACACAAGAACAGACGTAAACACATTTGGAATCATTTCTAAAAGGAGGCAATTTCATCAACGGCAAGACGTGATGGTGAGAGGTTTCTTTTTTCAGCTCTCTGTTTTGAATATGAGCAGGGGAGGAGAGATAAAACACTTCTGAAATGAAGTGTGTACAAATGCAGAAACCGTTTAACGAAAACAGCAGAGGAATTTGTTCCAAGTTTGACCAAATTATGATAGAAACCTAATAATAGTAATACAGGGATGACATTCAAGCCTGTGTCTTCATGTGAGCAAAGTCCAGTTTTAGTCTTCAGCTTTTTTTTTCTGCAGATAAAACCAACAAAGAAGAAGCTACCGAGGAAAGTGACAAACAAACAGATATGAGCTCAAGAGGTGTTACTCCAAGTCATTATCCTCTGTGGAGCCAACTTGATTGATAAAGAGCAGAATTCCCCTTAGTGAAATGGGAATGCTTCCCTGCAAGCAGCTGGACTTTTATTCATCACCAGCAGAGACATTCCCACCATGCGATATGTAATTAGTGTGTAATCCCCTGCCTTTTGAAAATGAGAGCAAAAAATGATGATGCAGAACCGAAATGAGATATTAATTCAGGAACGCTGCAGATAGGCATTTATTTTCGTTTTTCCCTCCCTCTCCACCTCAATAAAGCAATGACATATAAGTTATTACAAAAGCTTTAATGTAGAAATGGTTATAACAGCAATTTGTATGGGCAACCAGTGTTTCATTTCCGCCACTGTCTGTCTGTTTCTCATTAAAAGTCTCAATCCCTGTCTATCTGTCACTAGTCTGTTTGGAACATCTTAATGGTGGGAGTGATAGAGGCAGATACTACAGGAAGAAGAACCAACAGACAAATATAAAACAAATCTTTTGCAAAAGAAAAGGCACCGTCTCAGATGTTGTCATGTGAGTCCTCAAGCATTTGGACATTTACAGTGTACTGCAGGGTTAGGGTTAAGCTGAATATGTAAGACAGTATGTATTGTACAGAGTTTCCATTTTTCCTGTCAAAAGGTTCCAGCGGGGACAAATGAAAAATGAGCACAGAAGGCAGAAAAGCATGATCCAAATGTGATTAATAAGACAAATTGTTTTTGACTGATTGCATTTGAATATTTGGCAAATCTATCAAAAGGCCAGCAACGATTTATTTAAGTTCGAGATTTTTGATGGAAATTGGCTCGACACTCATCACTTTCAATGTGGAACACAATTTTTAACAAAACGGCCACAAGCGCAGCAGTCATGCTATTAAATGATCACACACAGTATGCTGACTTTTAACTCAAAATGCTCCATTATTTTCATCATGCATCACAATTCCAGAGCTGCCTCTTTATATCAGGCTTCACACAGTTTTTATGCACCAAATTTGAAGTAACACTATACCTCTAATAAAATTTTCGCAAGTGCTGAAACATATTTGTCACCGGCAAAGACTCGCATCACACATTAAACAGAAAAAGGTGCTCTCAGATTGCATTTTTGGCACTGTATCCAGAGTGTAATATAGCGTGTGTTTGTGCGTGGGTGTGCGTGGGTGTGTCTGTGTGCGTATATATTAGGGTTTATAGGAAAGGGGGCAGGGGTTCAAGGGGCTTCAAAAGAGTCAGGTCATCCTGTTGCCTGGTAACAAGCTTCAGATGGACAAAGGAAGAGCAATTTAGGACTACTTTCCTCAGAAATCAATACAACAGGCCTGATGTGATGATGTGAGATTAGCCAAGGGAGAAGAGCCAACATATTTGGCAGGGGTTACTTCATAACCAAGAGAAGTGGGTGTGGGGGAGATTGAATCTGAAACACTGAATATAAAGATATAAGGTCTGGGTACCTTCTGAAATCCCACTAAAATGAGACTTCTCTCATCTCCCCCAGGTAATGACAAGTTTAGCAAAGTGAAAACTCATGGGGAGGGATGAATCTGATTTTAGCTTTGTTGTTTAATACCATCTGTCAGACTGGCGTTAATATTGCCCTGGGCGAGGGGATACAGTGCAAAGATGTAATATTGGAAAAAAAAACAACAATTGGAATATGAGAAATGGTAGCTGAATAAAACTTTTGGGCAGCTGTTTACACGCAGACTCTCTATGTATAAAATATGTCCACCGTAGAAGTTGAAGAAAGTGGAGACTTAAAGTCACTAAAGTTGGAAAAATGTTCCTCTAAAAATCTTACAGGATACAATGGAATTTCTGTGTTAAAGGGGGGCAAGTTACAGGACCCCCTGAATACACTTTAACTTTTACATTGAAAAAATATTATAGGATGATGAGATTTTTTTTCTCACTTGGGAGCAACCATACACTGTTAAAAACTCAGAACTGACATATTTTCAAATTGTTGTGGCAAACAATTACCGGTATGAACTTCCATTGGGACTTCCTTTACCAGATATGAATCTAATCTTTCTTTTACTCTAAGAAGAATTTTTAACCTTGGTTTATATTTGACCAAAGGTGGGGAAATTTGTAATCCTTACTAGCCAACCAAATTTTGATGTTCTGACCAAATTCCTAGTAAAAAAAAAAATAGTCATAGCTGAGTATTTTTGCAGCACTCACAGTAACATAATCTAGCTGTAGGATTTTTCTCAGTGGAGATATGGATCTCAAGGTAACACTTCAAATATATGGTTGATGTAACAAGCTTTAATCTAATAAATTTCTATCTCATTTTAATATTTTATTAGATTGCCACATCTATGCTTCAAAATAAGCTAACACTAGCATTCATTGGTTCTGTGCTCAAGATGACATTTAGGAACAAACTGATAATTCTATAACTCCAGAGGTAGTTCAACAATTTCACTCACTTTTCTCTAGCCTTGCTCCTTAAAGGGTTTATCTTGACAGCTGTCCTCAAAGAGCTGTGGGATCACAGAGAAAGCTATGTTTTCCTTCATTATTCATTAAACTGCTGTCATATGTTCATCAAAAACCTATGATTCTCGTTGCTAGCTTTACTGCGAGAATTTCAACACTGATTGACAGTCGCAACAAAACAGTGTTAATCTTAGCTCAAGCTGAAAGATTTTTAATGGACAGGCATGTGTTTGTGCGCATACTCATCAATTCATGCCTTTTTATATAATTAAGCTAGTCATAAAGTTCCTTTCACTTTTGGTATGAACACGCCATTAAGAAAAGCATCTAAACTGGCATCGATTTTCCAATGAGGAAATTCTGCCGTGTGTGTCTCAGTTTTGGTCACCACCAACTGCATCAATGTAGGGATGGATATATTGATACTTTGGAGTCGATACTTCAATAACAGCCAGTCAGAATTAGATATGATAGCTTTTTTGAATGTTGAGATACCACTCTGCTAATACATAACATGCCATTTGTTTTGTAATTCTGAATTTTATTAATAAAACTGCATTAGAGGCGATTCCCTCTATGTCACAGGATTACAGCGGATGTCACGATCAGATGTCATGATGATGCTGTCGCTGTTAGTGATGATGTTTGTGTTGATATGTTACTGGTTTAATGCAGGTTATTGTGCATTATGTTTGATCATATTTATCAGAATACCATTACATATTTTTATTTTCCATAACATGTGAATAATTTTATATTCATCAGTAGTTTATTCTATCATTTAGATAGATTTAGTTTTACAAATCTTAATTTCAATTTATTAGTATAAACATATTTTATTAAGGATTCCTTTTAAGTATTTGTGTTCTTGAGTCTTATATATATTTCATAGTCCCCTTGCAAAAAAATATATTAATGCACACTGTACAATTGTAATTATGCTTTTAGATGCAAAAAAATGAAATTAAGATTTGTAAAAC
>JBBDHI010000021.1:11698980-11721634 GCA_037177115.1 Craterocephalus stercusmuscarum | reverse complement strand
TTGCTATTTTTAAATTGTATATTGTTGCTTGCTACCCTACAGATATTGATTGGTTAAAGAATGAGTTGTTACTAGTTAGTAATCACCCCTGACCATCTCTGTTTCAAAAAAGTTTTATTTTGGGGGGTTTATC
The DNA here is from genome assembly GCA_037177115.1 of Craterocephalus stercusmuscarum. Classification (NCBI taxonomy): domain Eukaryota; kingdom Metazoa; phylum Chordata; class Actinopteri; order Atheriniformes; family Atherinidae; genus Craterocephalus; species Craterocephalus stercusmuscarum. The sequence goes on along the minus strand of JBBDHI010000021.1, from coordinate 11,721,501 downwards.
TTCCATTCACATTGACACTGACAGATGCTGTAAAGATTTCCAAGCCAAAAGTTTAAATTCCTACAAACACCAGGTTTTGATCCCAGTTTAATCTTGAACACAGACTTTTTACACAAAAATGACATTTCTAGTCACTTAAACTACTCCAAAAATATATTTTTTATGACATAGGGGTATCAGTAATTAATCTTTTGTCATTGGTTGCATTAAAAAAAAAACTTCAAAGTGATGTGGAATGTCACATTTTCAATAGTTCACATCCAGACACACAGTGTCTGCTCAGCAACAAACAACAAACTCTCTATATATGTAAATCAGATCAATAGGATATCCATGCAAACGGCCTGCAGCTGTGTGTTGCCATCAAGCAGCTCACCTAATGTAATAAGGAACATCAATAGTTGATTTTCAAACCTAGTGGTGCAGAGAAAGAAAACGAAGATGATGAGATTAGCGCAGCTTGCCTCCAACATTGAGCTGCATTTTATAAACAGGCACAATTAACACAATCTGTCATTATATAAAGGACAATGACATGAGTTGGGTAAAATAGATTAATAACTTCACAGCGTGAGTTGAAATCTGCTGCATTACAAAGACAGACTCATATTTGTATCTCAGAGTCAACACTGGCATTTGGACATTTTGATGTGATAATTAATCATGATAAAGTGAAACGTTCGCATGTGCAGACAGAAGGTTGCGTGCAGTGGCTTACACATTCATTGTATGTTGCTCTTCAGACAGGCATAATAATGCAGTTTGACAATCACCAGCAGTATATGATAACACAAAATTAGCAGGTGTGCTCTGTGGCAAAAACACCTCCATTAAAGCTACATCCTGAGTGATGCTCCCTGTGGTGGATTAAGCCAGGTCTTAACTAATTAGGGTTTTTTGCTGGGAAGAGGCTTGGCTTTCAGAGAAGACAGAAAAAAATTAAATATAGATACTACCATTCACTTCTCGTGTATAAATCTACCCAGTTAGATTTAGTGATTTCATTATGTTTTGAATGAAGGAATTCTCGTTGGATTTTCACAATCATCGATTTCATTGTGCATTTTTTCATGTTTGAGCCTTAATTATAGACTACAGCTGGTGCCATTAGCGGAGATTATGTATACAATTACGATGCAGGTGTTGGCTTTTTTCAAAATGTCAAATTCGCAGAAAAAGTTTTGGTTCATTTTTTAAAAATCATACTTTCATGGTTGCTTAAAAAAAGTTTCCCTATGAAACGGCATCAAATAATTCTCACATGAACTCAACCCCCATCACCACAAGCATCATCCTATCATTACCTAAATTACTAAGAAGTACTTGTTGTCATACCTGCAGAAGACAGAGTGTTTTCAGGTTGGAGAATAGGATAAATTATGACAAGGGAGCTAAGCTAACAGCTATTCAAATCAAGATTGCAGAAGAATCCATTTTCACCCCCTAAAACAAACATGAAAAAGTCAGTTTAGTAGTTTATGAAAAAGTAGTTTAAGCAACCACTGTATTAAAGTTAATCGATCACATCCCACTTTTGTATCAGATAATCTTTAATACCAAAACCAAAGAACATTACTGTTCTCTTAACAACATCTTTGCATGAATCACAGCAGGGCAACGTGTGCTGTTTCTCTGGCCTCTAGGCAAGCTTTATTTTGGACATTACATTTATACTTATTTAAAAGATAGCAAGCACTTCTGGTTTTCTAAGCATTTCACTCATTTCTACTGACTTTGAGTTGGTATTCTCAGATCAAACTGGTCCAACTCTGCCACCATTTAGAGTTATGTTACCTAAAGACATTGTATGTCAGTCTGCTTTTTGGTGAAAAAATAAAACATAACAAAGATTTGCATGTTTAGCCTGTAATTATTTTACCTCTGTTTCCATAATAATGTTTTACCTTAACCCTGCACTTCCCATACAGTCAGATAAAGCAGCTTGCCTATCAGGTTTGTGCTCATAAGCCTGCTTCCTGCATAGCCGTAGGCTGTGTTTGGAGTATTTTGCTGAAGAAAGGAGATGAAGCTCTCAGACCTTTTCCTCCACTATCTTTCTCTTGCTTGCATTTAGATTATTCAGAGCTTGGTGACTCAGCCATTTGTCACTGACACAGTAACAGCCTACCAGTGGCTTTTACAGGCACCAGGTGAACCAATAAAAGCTCAGCTTTGGTGTCCTCAGGCCAACAGATTGGCAATTCATCTACAAACAGAAAGTGAATAAAAAAAAGGGGGGGGGGGGGGGAGGCTCTGTTAAACATCCCACCAGAAGGGTCTATCATTTTTTTATTAAATAAATCTGTCACTTTCACTCAAGCCAGTTTCATGCATTTAAAGCGATTCTTAGAGGAAAACACATGCAATTCATGAGAGAAAGAGGAAAGATCCCCAACAGCTATGATGAAAAATAAACTTAATTTTAAATTAAATATATGTTTATGTAGCTTTGAGTTAGTTACCTTGCATGTTATACAAGCAGTTTCTACTGTCATTGTGTTTGGTAATGTGTTTTGGAAGTGCTGTTTTTGCTGTTCATGGTTTTGAGGTGGGAGAAAATCGCTCTTCCTGCCCATGGAAGGGCTTGACGAGGATTATAGTGGCAAAGAAATAAAACAGGTCTTGAAGGGAAACAGCTAAAATATCAGGGAGGAGAAAGCAGGGAAGAATATGTTTGGATAGCATTCAGCCACATGTCTCAGATTCATAATTAACTTTTTAGAACGTTCACAAAGCTACAGGCCCGGAGCTTTTGCCAGCAGAATTATTCCTTTTCTCTGGCAGATGTAGGCCTGTGGTGCTACATTATGTTTATTTAGATGTTTTCTGCTTGCCAGCTGGGTGTGAGGTAGTTTGGGCAAACATGTGTTGCCAAACAAGCACACGATTTGCTTGCAGGAGAGATACAGCAGTCCATAAAAACAGCATGAGACCTCTGTATGACTGTGGATGGTAGGTGGTTTGCAGGTTAAATGGTAAAGGAAATACATTTTTATTTTATTCTATTCCATCTCATTTTATTGTTCTTTTTGGCCTCTTGCAATTAAACGTGGCACTCAAAAAGTGTAAACGCTATTAAACAATTTTCATTTTAATCACAGCACCTTAGGCAGTCACCGGGCAGGTATGTACCTGAATAATAACATCCTCATTGTGAAAATTAGATGTTTTGGATCTAATGTGCAAGTCAAAAAATCACCTGCCACTGTCCATTGTTAGTAAATCATTGTCAGGAGTCGCTGGTTAATAATGTTGACATATTCTGAATCACTTTCACAAGAAAGTGGTGAGCCATGAACCAACAGTAGCAAGAAGAAGCTGTTACACTTTCTGCATTGATGTAGACACACAGAATCTTTTTCATTGTAGAAAAATAGGGGAATAAATCATTTAAGTCCAGTGACATCTCCCCTGTCCTGAGGCATCTGTTCTAATCACTGACCGGCGGATCTTGAGTGGCGGGCACAAGGCTCTCGTTAATCCCCTCCCTTTCTTTGCAATAAATTATGCATCAGAAAAAAAGCTTTTTCCACCTCAATGAATGTGTCCCTTAATCCCTGGCTCCTAAAACCTGTTTAATCTGAACTAAGTCATTAAAACAGTAAAGGGATATCACAAAGGACTTTCAAGCCAATTGGCTTAACGGTAACGTGATTAGATCATTGATCTCAGCAAAGCCTTGGGCTTCCAGGTGCGAAATGACTATTTAATGAAATCAGAGAAATCTCGTTACTAGAAAATTACTGATCAAAGTTAAGACCAGGTGACTCGGGTGGCACTGGTATCCATGTATCTGGGCAAAGGTATTTATTCTCCAGATCCCCTCTTGACATTACTGAGAGTGCATGGGACGGGAATTTTAGATTGTGTTCTTAATCCCTTACCGGCCACTATCCATAGCTCTACGCATCCTTGACAGATTGCTGATTTACGTTTTGATTACTACTGATGAACACATTCCCCTGCAAACACACATAAAGGAATTTCCTGCCATCTACTGAATCAGGTACGCCTTTGAAATTACCAACTGGAAGTTGGTAATCACAAGGAAAATATAGCTTGTCTTGTAGTTATCATGCAAAAGTTCAGCCACCTCACTTCAACAAGCTAATTAAAACACAACGATCAGCCACATACCATGACAAGTACATCTAATATTTATCCACGCCACAGTCTCACCTCAAGTGGAACAATACCTGACATCACTGAGAGGATTATGACTGTCCTCTTCTATTCTAGAAAATAAATAATTATATTGCAGAAGACCTCTTTTCTAATTAATGAGAAGAGATGAAATATCACTTAATTTCAAATTTAATTATGAACCATAATATTTCCTTCATTGGACCGCCTGCTACTGCTGTGCAGTATCCTGCTGCTGATGAATGCGCTATGTATTAAAAACACGAACATTTACAGTCCCCTGGACTGCACACGAAATTTCCCTTGATGGGAAAATTCTGTAGGAGGTGAAAAAAGGGCAGGTGATACACCAACACATGCAGAGAAAGGTGTTACATCCACACAAGAAGCTACCATCAGGGCTACATAAGATAAAAACGGTTAATAAACACTTGGTAATGAAAATTAATGACACAAATCATACACAGGCCTCAACACACGTTTTCCTGTTTAATTGCAATGGCTGAGAAGCACTCGTTTTAATTACTTATAATGCAACGTTGATGTCCTTCAGTGTCAAGCTCCAAAGTTCTCTCTGTGCATATCAGTACTGATGAGCATTTAAAGCCATTATCATAACCATGACAAAGGTATTGACTTCTATCCTCATATGAGTTTTGCTTATGCAATAAGAATTGCCATTAATTGGGGTAATGAGGCTTGCATACTGACTTTCACCACCGCTTTTAGTCTCAATCATATAGTGATGATTTTGCATAAAGAAGATTGGCTGGAGTCCCGGCTGAGGTCATTGCTAATGCGTGGCTGCCATTTACTTCCACTTTATACAGCACACTAGTTTTCTTTATACACTTAAAAAATGCTTAAATGATGCTATAGCAAATATTTATAACAGCTAATTGCTGTGACTCTCATTCATTTTACAGCCTTAAAACATGATTTATAGTTTCTTTTTAACTTCAATGTAAACTATTGACGACTTCATTAAACAGCAAAAGCTGACATATACGCCATACATGCCAATCAACGATCAATACATGAAACAAATATGCTATAAAATGAATCGCCCACAATACAGACATTGAAAAGAGATTAACTTGGTAATTTAGTGGAAACTCTGACAATCAGAATTAAACTGTTCGGCAGTGACTGGTTGATGCCATCTCTAGGGAGTGAGGGAAAACACACACATTGCAAATTGCTGATTTAGCACTCTGTTTCAAAACTTACAGAAAAAAAAAGAGAAGAAAACAAGTCCTTCTGCTGGCTACATTTTGATGATGGATTTTGAAAAACGCAATATGATAAATTAGCCAACACATAACATTTCGCTAATTAATTATAATTAATCATGTTGAAGTTTTCAGAGGTGCAATCAGTGATAATGTTGTCTGTTTGATGTATTGCACATATGAGGCCCAGCGTGCGGATCAACCCTTGTCTCCGGGCAGAAGTGGTCTCTGGAAGTGTGGTTTGTGTGTTTCACTCAATGTGTCCTCCTCGTTCCACTCCACAGATGGGATTTCATTTTAATTGACAGTTACCTGCATTCATTCGTCACGATGACAAGGTGTGGGGGAGACTGTTGAGGCGCTCCCTGAATATACACCGTAAACTATAGACGAGGGCGTCTTTTTATGCGTGTGTGTTATCATGTGCGTGTCTTTCTCATATATCTTTTGGCCACACATGTCAATTTAGGTATCAAAATGCAGCATTTGTGTGTTTTGTTGGAGTGTGTTAGTGTGAGTGCAGGTGTTTTAGGTTGCAGGGTGCATAGCTGGCCCATCCATTGATCTCAAGCGTTTGCTGTGAAGTCTGGCCTTTGTTTGCCTGATCCACCTCTCTTGCCGTCCTTCTTTTCACTGTCATTCCCTGACACACGGCTCTGACAGATCCTGAGTGTTGCACCGGTGGGAAAATAACACGAATCTCTGACCTCTTGAACTCTTTCTTCTCCAAAACCCCTGGAGAAAGAATGCTTTAGCTGCCCACTACTCTTCAAATGTCTACCAAGGGACATGGCTATTGAGACGAGTGGGACAGAGAGACATCTGAAGACAGGTATAGATCTTCGGCTGGTGTCAGGTGTGGCTATTGGGCAAAAACAGCCGAGGATTTACGACGTGCACACTTCATGTATTGTGCATGGACCGCAGAGAGTCCGAACTAAGACGGTGTTGTCAGCAGTTCTCCGTTTGGCTTTTGCAGTGTTAAATCACAGACTGTATACAAAGCTGTTCAGGTTTTTTTCCAGGCTGCTGCATTCGGTGTGTTTACTGTATCATGCTTAAGATGCCAAAACAACTTGACATGCAGAACAGCTTTATTACATGTGCAAGCACAGGCCAAGAAACCGAGTTAAACAGGAATACTTGCCAAACAGAAACGGCATCAGATGATGGGCTGCCACGTCATGTCAAGAGCCTCATGAGGCCTTCTTACTTTTTTTTTTATGCCCTCTCAGCACTTGACAAATAGCCGTAAATTCTCCACATCAGGCCGTTTGAAAGCTAAAAGGAGGTTTGTGGGCAAACACAGGAGGGGGCTCTGAATGGTCACATAATGTTGTCTTTGGACCAGCCCGAGGAAGCGATGTCACAGATCATTCATGGAGCCGGTGTATACATTAGACACAAAGGGGAGGGGATTGGTGGAGGCCGCTCCACAGCAACAGAGGACAGCCTATGGAAAATAGCCCAGCTGCCCAACCAAGACGATGATGTCATCAGACTGAAGCGTGCACTGGCATGCCTCCTCTGCTTCATGTACGTGTGTTTGTATGCGTCTCCTCCTGATTATGTTTCTGATGGAAGTAATGCTAAAGCAGCTTCCATATGCCGCCTCACCTTCAGGCCGAACTCAGTTATTCCACAGCGGTATTACCCTCTTGAAGGACCTTCTCATGTTTATTAAATGAACAACACAACAAGCCGATTTATCTTACCCAGGTTTGATAATGCCAATACACTGATTAATCAAGCCTTGATTGAGGACCATATGCTTTACTGATGATTGATATTGATAACTATGTGCCGCCTTTCGATTGATAATCCAGATGTAATCGTATACACGTCCACACAATTAAAAAAAACTATGTTTTCAAGATTGTCTTACCATGTGCAACCAGTGACCTGTAGGATTACACCCCCCCCTCTCAGAGGCTCACGCTTGCTTTGTGCACCCGCAATAGTGTATTGTGTTACTGTGGGCAGCATCTTAAAGAAGTTGGAAAACGTGTGCAGCTTGCTCTTTAGTCCTCCTTTCTAATCCGTTTTGGCTGCACAATGGCGCCTCACTCAACAATAGTAAAAGCATTGAAAAGGACAAGTACAAGCGTGTCCATGACGTCTGGGTACTGATTTCATGCACAGGGGGATAAGAAGAAAGTGTGTTTGGACGCGCACACATGCTATTAAGCACAGCGTGGACATGCTAGTCTACGTACTATTCCGCTGCTTCCTTTTTCCTACGTAGAAAGGTTTTGCTGCCAGAGCGTTGGCAACATGTTAATCTGATTCAAGAAGAATTGGACCAGAAGCATGTACAGAAGGTACAAACTCAACTCCACGTTTCTTGAAATCTTGAGTCAACCTGTTGTCACAGATGCAAAAATCCTTGGCATGGAACAAGGAATAAAAGAGAAACATTGAATCAACTCGTGAGCAACTATTGAATTTAAAGAAAAAAAAGTCTGTCTAAAAAGTTATCTTCAAGATGTAAAGCTGATTTCTTTTGGTGATTCAGAACCTGCAAGGGTTCCAAGCATCAGTTTTTCTGTAAACGAAGACAGCATTGTCACACATAAGCAATTTATTGACATTAGAACTAAAGGTATTAATATGACATTTCAAGTAGAAAACTGATTCAGACTGTAAATCTGATGGCTCTTAAAATCAGATTAAGTCTTTTGTTGTAAATAATGCTTAGCTGAGTGAGTCGTCCTTTACAGCCCCCAGCAGCCAGAACACAGTGCTTATAACTGACACTTGGCCACGAGCAGAGTGGCAGCGGAGCGAATTTGTTGCGCTGCATTACACCGACAGTTCAACCGATTGTTGACAAACAGCTGAACTCGATGCCAGCGTCGCTGCACTCATTTCTACTGACTTGTTCGCTGCTGTGTGGTGATTTGCTGGGGCTACACTAGATGACAACCATACTTCATCCCTCACTTTTCATTGCGCCATAAAGCCTCCTCTGTGCTGGTGGATGCTGCTGTTTACTGGTTATTCTTTGTCATCATTACGTTGTCACAGACAGGATAACCAGGATGCGAGTTCGGATGGGGGGAGGGCTGCCTGGGAGTTGAAAATGTGTAACCATAGCCGGGTCGGGGTCATTGAAGGCCACGAGAATCAGCTCATCTATTCATTCATCTTCATGTATCAGGATCCCTCATGGCGACGGAGGACTTGGTAACTCTGAAGTGAGGCACTGACGCCCTGAGTAGCATACATGAGAACCAGCAATGAGGCAAAGATTTGTTTGTGTTGCACAACAAAGCGAACCGAACTCTTAAATGAAACTGTTCTGTCTGGATCTGTGTTTGCAGTAAAACGAGGAGTAATTCTAAAAGGTATAAAAAGATTTAAGCCAAATAAGCTCTCTAAGCTACAGGGAGTCTTTGATCTAAAATGATTTGTATGCTCTGTGATCACACAGCAAACACCATGGGGTGTTTTTGCAAGTTTCCAAGCATCTGTGTATATTTGTGCCTATCTGTTTGTGTGTGTGTGTGCATTTGTGTATACATATTTGTGTGTTTAAAGCCTTAAACAGATTTTTTCTCCTCTGCACCTGAAATAGAGACTTCACCTGCAGATGAACCTGATCTGTGTGAATCCTTTTTTTTTTCACACAGGTTGTGTGGGTGAGACAGCATCTTCCATATTTCCCTGACTGTGGGAGAAGATCCTTTAGGTCCTGCAGCAGTCTGCTGTGCTACTGGGATAACAAGGGGAGCTCTGATCTCATTGTGCCTCAACTCACTTTGCCGGGAAGGAGCAGGATGATGTAATGCTGTTTGTGCGGCTGCAGTACGCACTTATCAGATGCGCTACAGGGAAGAAAGGCTTCACAACCAATGTAATAATATCACCTTTACTCTAATTTTATGATGCATCAGTTTTATCAAAGCATTACTGCAACAGTCATCATTATTTCCTACTTCAACTTTCCCCTCACCATATTAAGCATCGACACCACTTTGTTCCCATCTAGCCAGCCTAAGTGGAGTCAAATCAGTAATTCAGCTTTTCTATCAACAGCATGTTTGAACAGTGGGAATTAATGTATAAATTGCAAAAAACACACACCAATGCAGTTCATTTCCTCACATATCCGGTGTATGCAAACTCAACTAAAATTAAAAATGATGCAGACAGTTTAATGGCAAATCATATATTTCATCTACTTCACCTTCTACTGTAATATATTAATATATGCTATAAATTACTAAATTAATTGATTGCTTTTTTTTCCGAGGAACCTAAAGGAGCCCACACATTTGCATTCCCTTCATCCGTCCCCTTGCCACAGCATTATACAGTCACCTCCAGAGAATCATACGACTTCAGTCCTGTAAAATACAGGGGTGAGAATATTATACTGTGGATTTTATGCTAGGTAATTAAAGAGATCACCGTTTTATGTCCTAGGCAGAGATGGACCTTCCCTGATTCACAGCCCTACACTCTAAAGTGGAACAGCCTCATTCCTACTCTTGACTCCTCTAGTTTAATTACCCTTTGTGTCCAGCAGATTTCCTTTCTAACAGGCCTAATATATGACACATCATGCAGCTTTTTTTTTTTCCTAACAGATATTAAAGTGCAACTGATGCACTGAGGCTAAGCATCACACCTGTCCATAATGTGATGAGTGGGACTGCATGACCTCACCTCCTCCTTTGCGTGGTCCTGGCAAAGACTCACAATATGACTGAATTTGGCGCCTGCAGCCGCAGCCCAGCCCTCGTCCTATACGAGCGTCTCCGAGGTGAAGCATGTGTCAGGAGCCCGAGATGAAGCCAGAGAGCAGGAGATGAGTCAGATGAACACTTGTCAGGTGATGTCATCTCCAGTGAGTGCTGACGACCAGCCCCAGCTGTTTTGGTGCAGTGAGGCACACTCTACAGCACCTGTCTGAGGCAGATTTAGCTCACACAACTGCAACACAGACCAGGGTCTGCTGCTCACAGAGCTTTTATTACTCCCCAGTGATGAAGCCAACAGAGGTCAAATGGGGCAGACAGTACATGTCCAGCAGAGCGTGGTTTCATAGTGCCAGTTTGGCTGAGAACATGTCATTGAGAAGATCATGGCTTCTTAGCACATTATCCCTTCATTTATGTGATTCAAACATAATCAGCGTCGCAGGTGTTAGTGTCTCGTAATGCAACCTTGAGTGTTTCTGATGACATCATTTTTGACACACTCACTTATGGATCATCCACTTTATGCAGAGATGTAGTCATGGTGTAACCTTTACCTCACGTTGCCCCTGAAAAGTAAAAAAAAAAAACACGCTCACATTCGCAAAAACAAAGCAGACAAGGCGCATTTTCATGCAAAACTATTTTGTAATAACTCCTGAGGTGGTAAATAGAAATCCAGGGACATGCTATGGGTAAAAGAAAATTTTGGTCCAAACACTGCGTAATGATGGGAACCACTGAGGTGAATGGGTCATACAGTACAAGCAAACCCCTCACACATTTCAACAAGGCAGAGGGTCCTCCCTTTTAGTAAATCAAAAACTGTTTCTGTACTTTGTAGCAGCTATCGCAGTGGAATAGCTCTGATTTAATCTAGCAAGCAATCAATAATTTTTGACTGTTATGATTGATGAGCATTAACTAGGACTATTAACCAGGAGGGGGAAAAAAAGAGTGGCTGACTTCCACTGCCCGTCACTCGGTCAAACTCTAAAGTGAAAGAGAATAATCTGTCGACTAATTTACTAACAGGTTTAGATCTACAGCCGTATTTTCTTAATGAATATGTGAATTACTCGAGCATTGATTTCTATTGTGTGGGAAAATGGAAAATGTTGAGAGAAATGTCTGCACAGGCGCCTGCAGACACACTTCATTGACATTTCACTTGGATACTATGAGAAATATTGCATATGCTGAAACCAGCAGATTGTGTATTTAAAGCCTCTGGTGAATCAAGGTTACAGAAGTGACCCTTTTAGTAGTAGCCTGTCATACATTTAGCGGTGCAGGGGATCATTACAAACTATCTTCCATCACATTATGACAGATCTTAATTGACTACCAATACAGCTTTGCTGAGTTGACAGAAAAATCGGATTTTAATCTAATCACTGCAATATACCTGATTGGCTCAGAGCAACACTCTGGCATATTAAAACATTTGCAATCCTGGGATGGGTCAGAGAGCCTGAAAAAACTAGATTCAAACACTGTGCAGGTTCCCAAACTGAGTTATTGTGGCTGTCATAAAACATTAGTGACTTTTTTTTGTGAAAAAGGCATTTTCATGTTGTAAAGACTGCATACAGTAAGATAAATCAATCAAGCTTCCTTACTCTACGCCATTCTAGAGTGTATTAAAATGTTATCCCTGATTCTAAAGGACACACTTTATAATGCAAACATTTGGAGATTTATTTTTTTAAAGCAATGAACTCCTGTTACTCTCTCTCTAGCCTCTCCTCCAGCAGTCTCTACAATGTGCCACCTCAAGTTTGGTGCGTTTCCAACCACACAGACAATTTTCAGCCAGTCCTCCCAGGTTTATCACTGAACCACATCATTAAGAGGTGCCCCATGGATCCCTGTCTAAACTGCACGTTGACTTGCTGCCGCTAACTCCCTGGATAAAAAGCCCAAGGCTGAGCAGGCTGACATTCTCCCGCACACAAGTAAATGACGGCACAGAGTATGGTGGTCCAGCATCCCCTCAGTGGTCTCGGCGGAGAAGACAGAGAAGGAGAACGATGATAGATTGCATGGCGAGTGGGCTGAGTGGATGGATCAGGTCTCTCGTACCCGAAGAGCACCATCTGCTGTCAGTTTGGGTGACTCATTCAACCGCTCTGACATGTGCATGTAAAGGAGCACGCTGAGCGCACATGAAACTGCAGTCAGGCACACCGACGATGGGCTGCATTATACAGCGGAGACAGGTGGGGTACTGGAAAAACACCATCTCTTTTATCTTCACAGAAAATATTGCATCAACCCGAACAATCACGGCAGACCTTATATGTATATAGATCATGTTTACCTGCTGCTTTAAAATGAATTTGTTTTACCAGAGTATGTTCAAAGACAAATGCAAAGAGAGGAAGGTTCAGTAGATGAAAAGTCTTTGATACAGCTGACATTTTTGTAATGGATGCAAAATAAAACAGTTCAGATGAAATGCAACATTAATATCCACTGTGAGTTTTTACGTATGAACTCTTGACATTTCCTCTTGAGGAGAAAAAAAAAAAAAAAAAGCTCAATACACATTCTTCCAGAGCAGCATGTGCTTGCCTTATACTGGCAATATTTCATCTGTAGAGCCCCATGTGTACAACTAGAGTGAAATAACAGAATAGCTAAGGGCCGAGAAGCCAGTATAGTGCCGGTATCAAATGACCGTGTCTGGCCCTCTAAAAACAATGAGCTGTTTATGGTCAATTTTAACAAGCTAAAGTACTTCGGACTGCTGCCTTCTCCTGAAAAGCAACAGTGCTCAGAGCATCTGAGAGGAAAGAATAACACAAGATGGTGTGGTGTCACTGGAGAGACCCAGCACATAAAACACAAAAAGTAATGCTGCCTGCTGGATAGTCCTTTTTAAATATATGGGAATAGCTATTGTGTGACACTACAGGAACATTTTTCTCATTTTTTATAACCTTCCCTAAAAAACACAATCCATACAAGCATCCCCTTTTCTATTTCTTAATAAAACAAAAAAAGAATTCCCTGAAGGGGCCACAGTTACATATTTCTAAAATGAGGTGTAAGGTCAGCATCAAAGGCAGGGTCTTGTCATCTCCGATTTCATTTCACGGGTCCAGAGGAGATTTATTGTCAATAAGGAGCAGCTGTATTGACACCTGTGACACTGAGCTGGTTTGCCTCGGACTCCCAGCCTCTCACTTTATACCCAACGGACAGAATCACACACAAGACTGTCTTTACAGGTGACGGAGCATGCCGATACCAAAAAGGCTGCAATTTATGAAAGGTCACAGCATCAAGGTGCTGATCAATGGCGTCCATAGGCAGCAAACTGACTGATTCTATAGGTGACACTGTAGCCAGAAAAGAGGTCTGAAGAAGGGCTGTCCGTGTCAAAAGGGGCTGCACGTTCAAGTTGAAAACAGACAGTCATATAGGATTTGCGTCAGTCAGACTAGGTGGTTGGACAGTGATGGGAGACCCTACTGACCTCACATGGTGATGCAGGCTTGTCAGTGTGAGACAGGTGCAGACTGCAGGGGGAATATTACATTATGATGAATAGCTGCCTTGCCTGGTAGCCGCAATCAAAGAGCCTCTCTCAGCTAAGACCATTTTATTATGGACAATGATGACACCCTAACGCTGCGCGGAATGGGATGGATAGATGGATGGATGGATGGGATTCTGATGAGATGATCCAGACAGGCCGGCCCGAGGGGAGGTGAAGTACATTAGTGAGCGTCAATGCCAGGAGAGCAGTGTACATTCACACACTGTCTTATGCATGAGTTCCAAAGTGGCTTAAGAGGCCTGGGATTGCTTGTAGCAACAACAAAATGCGACGCAACGCTTTCATACTATTATGAGATTATAAAGATGATAAATAGCTGTTTGTGCTACTTTCTATAGAAATGTTTAAAAGCTTCTGGATTTAGTAATTTAGAGACTTCTTTCCTGTCTTCTTTATTTTCATTGACTTGTATGGATTCTCGCTGGAGGAATCAGTTGCCACAACAAAAGATCATATGCTGATGCACGAAGATTTACTGAAAACATCAAGAGATGGTACTCAGGTGCATATGCACGGTGCACACATTTACCTCCTCCTAATGCACAAACCCGCCTGGCTGCTTTTTTTGTGATCTGGAGGTGTGGTTGGGCCAATGTCACTGTTGAGAAACAGTGAAACAGAAACATTAAAATAATGTCTGGAATGGACAGGCAGACTCCAGGGCATCATGAATAAATAAGAACACTCCAAAAGAAAGTATTCCTTTGTATTGTATTGCATTTGTCGATGCCGGCAGAAGCACAGGGCTGTGGGTGCAGGGCCGGCTTGCAAGCAAATAAATAAATAAGCAACATGTTCAAAAAGTGCAAGCTGTTGTTAAGTCTGTGCGACTTACAAGCCACACGGCAGATACAAGATCAGCAGCACTGCACATGTAGGTCTGTTATTCCTTCTTCCCTGCTTTCTGTCCCTTTAGATTTACTGCGCTGTGTGACCATATTTGGTGCATAAATCAAAGGAAAATGGTATGTTACACTTAAACAGAAAACAGTACATTTGATTACATTAATGCTTTCACCCATGAGCAGGATCACTTTTGATAAATTACAGTGGGCTTACAAATTAATAAATAAACAAGACTGATGATGTGGAATGAATCCAATTTACCATGCAGAGGATAATCAATGCATTTACCTGGATTCCCATGCTAAAACACCTTTAATCGACAGTACAGTATGTGGTTGTTGACTTTAATTGCAAGGCGGTTGGATGCAGAAGCCGTGGGCAGACAATTGATAGTAGCCATTAGCAAATGATTAGGTGGACAGAGATGAACTCTGCCGTATCGATTTGGCTGGCTTACATTTCCGACTTTTGCAGGAAAATAAATAAATTCACCTGCAAATCTATAATGCATGACTTTATATTCATAATTTCCACCCGAGAGTCTCCCCGGCTCCCTGCTTTCCATCCTGTACACACACAGAGAAACTGGCAGCTCATTTAAGTCAGGCATCCACAGTGTCTGCTTTGTGCCAAATTGTAACTGTTTATTCAGCCAAACACAGCATTATAAAATGTTTTCTTGTGAAGATTTATAATGAGCCTGGGATTGTGAAGTGATGCCACAGGCATCCCTGTACACTGCCTTCTAGACATGGTCAAACCATGATCATATCACAGACTTTCGATATTGTTTCTTATTAATGAAAACTATTACCATTTGTGCATATGAATAAAGTCTAAGTTGACTTCAACAACATTGGAAGACTTCGGATTGTTTGAAATGAGTCCATTCCCTGTGGGCTATCCACTGCCCAGTACGCCAATGACAGATTGAAGAGGAAAAGTCCAAATTAAAAAGAAAAACACTCTTGCTTTTCTCCCCATTAAGGACCAGTTTTTCACTTTTTCTATCAGTGTGGTCCTTTTATTCAATCCAACATTTGTTTCAGCTCCATGACATCTTAATCAAAGCAGAACCGGACTCGTGAAAAGTTCAGCGTCAGATGTTGAGGGCGGCCTAATTATTGTGTTTGTGTTCACCTTCAAATTTCCAACATTGAACTCACCAGTGAGCTGTGCTTGGGTTATTTGTCCATGTTCTGGGGCACATGGGTAATCAAATAGAGGAACTGAGCATTTGGTGTCCTCAAACCTAATTTGGCTGCTTGCAGCTCTGACCTGCTGACCTCTGACATTCCAGCCCAACTGGCGTGGGTACCAAATCATTTATTTTCTTTGTCGAGACACAGGCCAGATGAGGAGATTGCCGTCTCATGGTAAGAATGTTTGGAACTCAAAACACAAATAAAAGCCAGATTAAAATGTAAACAGTTAAGGTCAGCCAATATACCACCCTGCAATAACAGTCTGGCCCTCTAGGGTAATAATCTGTATTGATTCCCAAGAAGCATTGTCCTCTATTAAAAGAGTCATTTTTGTGTATTTCTATTGAGCCTGATCAATTTGATCAATTACTTAGACAATAGTTTGATGTGGCAACAAATGCTTGTCAATAAATATAGTTGAACTGCCCTGGAGACTAATGCCATGGAGGCTAATGTGCATATCAATATGTGAGCCATTTCTCTAGCATGTTCACAAACAGTCTGTTGTGTTCAACAAATGACATTAATCGAGCATCATTGTGAGGTCAAAGGTGAGAAAGGAGAAGGCAGAGCCTATGTGGTGGATTTTAATGGCCAAAAAGCAGCAGGCTACATTCTCTCTCCTCCTCTTCCTCTCGGCCTCTTTATAGCTTTTTTTTTCCACATTTGCAAGCTTCAAACCATGTCTCAGGAGAATTATGCAATGGTGGCTTACCACATGTCTTTTTCCAGGACTATACTTGTGTAGCTGCACTCACACTTCACACAAACTCTCAAGGCACACCCAACATTAAAAAGTAGTTTTTGGAGTTAACAGTGCTTCCCTAAAAGCAATTCATCTGCCGCTCTCTTGTTCTCTTGCTGAGCCTGTGCTGCTTCTTCAACAGTAAGCCTAAAGCATACCCACATATGCTGCTCAACTTCTGCACAGCCGAGCTCCCTCTCCTCTCTCTCCCCCCAGCTTTCTCCGAAAATAGACCCATCTCTGGGCCTCAGAACGTTTGGCTGTTTCCTTCCTCTCATCTCGTCCACGCCTGTTTAAGGGTTACAGCTGCTCTTGCGCCGACCGCAGTTTCCATTGCTCATCACTGTTTAACTCCCAGGCCCCTTCTGGAGTCCATTACCAAGGCTAACTTCCCCAGATTTATCACCACTATGACCTGCAGCAGCCAAAACACCAGCAGCATGAATGCAGAGTGCTGAATGAGCTATTCTGACTCTGTTTAGGCCCAGTAAAAGTGAAAAAATGAGGTCTGTGTTTATTAAAGTATATTTTAAGGTTAGCCTCTGTGCAATCCCCAGACATTCCTGCCTGTGCATTGTACAGATGTTTTGAGAAAGAATGAGTCTGCAACACTGAAAAGCTGCAGTAAAGATGTCTTTGAAGGAGGCTCGAAGAGAGTGCACGATGGGATCATTGCCATTTATTTCTTTTAACTTCATCCATGGGTATTTCCATCTACATTTAAAAGCTACACTGTTTGAAACTCACACCAATCACAAATGGAAAGAAAATGTGCTCCCAACATAACCTCAAAAACTCCCATTTTAGTTTTAAGTTCACAGAGTTTGTCAGTCCCTGAAAGCTTATTGAAATGACAGGAATTTAAACCACATTGCAAAGAGTTTATAAGAACTTGTATTTACCTAAATAATGCATTTTCAAGGATGGAGAATGCATGAGCCATGCACCCTGACCTAGACCACCGTCTCAGTTTGTTTTCATTAAGAAGCAACACGTATCATGTGTAATGCATTTCTCAAATCACTCTGTCATTAATTTGTCAGAACGGGAAAGGGAGCAGAAGAGACATGAGACGGAGAGAAAAGCAGGAACAAATTCATGCGGCTTAATTATACATCCATGGGAAAGCTTATGGGAGAGACAATGAGTCTTGCGATGCAGCGTTACAGATTTTGGTTTCACACGATAGGCTTATTAATCATAGTAATGAATCATGAGATAGTTTGCAGAACAGTGAAATTGCTGGATAAACAAATGTAGATGATAGGCTGCAGATAAGGCTCTCTCAGATGAAATGCAAGGATGGGACAGAGAAGAAGAAAACCCTGATGAAGCAATGGGTGACTTCATGTCACAAAGTGCAATTCTATTTTTTCAATTTAGTATGTCTTGATGCGGGCCATCTTTGTGGTAGAACTTGTGTAGCGCTCATTTGTAGATTTGTGTTATAATATGCTAAAAAGAACTAGTTGTGCATCTACGTAATTAGACTGTAATTGATGAGCTAATAGACATGTAAATTATGCAGTAGCTAGAACAAGTCGTATAATTACAAACTCCAGCTGCCACAACTCTGTACCAGAGTAATAAATTAGGCACAGAAAATGTGTATAAGTTAGACTGGAATGATTTTGCACAGTATCACATCTATTCCATGTTTTCTAGATGTGCAGGTATGCAATGTATACATATACAAAGTGTATAACCAGTGGTCCAGTTTGCTTGATAAAGCATGTGCGGTAGTTTTCATGGGCCAGGAGTTCAGCTCCCAGAGGAGTCACAAAAATGCAGTCAAATCACTATAGGATCCTTTGGGTAAAATAGTCTGAAAACAGCACATAGGCCTTATTTTTCTGCTTCACCTACTACACAAGCTCTGTGTTTAAATGCCATTTTATGATAATCTATAAGTTTACTCACCAGCTGAATTGGTGGCGAACACTGTTTGATTTACAGTATTAAAAGCCAGGACCTGTTGGTTGCACTTTAAGTGGAGGCATGATAATAACCCTCCCTTCAGTGGAGTCATCGCTACAGGCTGACAGCTTGTAGGGCTCTAGCACTATCTGTTACCCACACTGTCCCACTCCTCTTCTGAGCTCCTGTACGTAATTACAGTGGTTAATCTTCTGGTTCTCCCCTGTCTCCTGCCCACTCTCTGCCTCCCTTATTAGCACCTCCTTGCCCACCTGAGAATTTTGCCTTCTTTTCCTCCCATTTTTCCTCCTGAAGTAGCAGAGTAGTCCAATCAGAGTTGCCATTGTTTATTGTGATAAGTTGGGATAATGAACAAATGACCTGCCACCTGGAGCACTTAGAGCCTAGTGTTAAACTCGGGTTATAAAAACCTCTTCCAGCTCTATTGATTTACTGGCAACATTTGATTGTACCCACGGGGCAGGGGGCCTGCAAGGCTGCACAGAGCTCTTACTGTTTTACAGTCCTTATTACACCAAACAAATAAATCTCTTGACCATTAATTCACTGCCTGTGCCCTTACTCTCCAGACTGATAGGCCAAAAACCAGAGCAGATTCAGGCTGCTTGGCAGACCGGGACAGATAACTAAGTAGTTAAAGGTAATGTTTCTTTTCCATGTACCCTGTTCTATATTGGATTAGCAGACTGCACACAAGTTTGAGTGTTCTCGGAAGACTTTATGACTGCTCTGGATGAAGACATGAGGAAATAATTTGAGTTGGGCTATCCTGTTTTGCAAACAACAGTCATTATTTCAATATCCTGTGAGGATTTTTACAATGCCCCTGCCGCAATTCTCTTTTCTTTTTTTTAGCTGCTTCTCCCCAAATACAAACCAGGAGCATGGCACCTCCTATTTTACAGAAGTAAGCTGCAGGGACAGTCAGGGTAGGTTGATTTTTACAACTGGAGGCAACTGTAAAAGCTGAGTGTTACCGAAAGCTGAGTTAGCAATACATATAGCACGACAAACCACTTGTAAAAAAGAAAAAAAAACAAAGGACTCTCCAGTGAAACCTGCCCCACCGGTTAATGAATTAAACCTTAAAGTTTGTTGGTGTAGCTCGCTTATAGAACAAGACAAATATCTTATATCGTATACCCATCTGTTCTGGAAATAAAAGCTAGACTGCAATGTTTATTCATGGGAGAAGATGCTTGAGCGCCTTCAAACTCTTTCACCCTTATTTTCCAGCTTTTACATACACACACACACACATACAAACTCATATATACCTCAACGCAACCCCTCCAGACCTCAACGTCACAGTATACAGCACCGTGCCAGGATGATGAACAAACTGCCTGCAACACTACAAGATGAAAGACTCCCTGATTAGCTCTTGCCAGTGTGTTTACCATAGTTTGAATCACTACCATAACCCCTGATTGTAGACTTATGTAACGTAGGTTCAAATGCACTTTCCATCCTGCCCACTGGTTTCTCAGAGGCATAATTGTCAACATATGTGAAATGCACACACACATGCTATGGCTTCACAGCACACATCCAAATCTTCCAAGTGATATCACTTTCAACTTAAAGGCCAGGCTAACCTCGGAGATCGGCTCAGCATACACAAATTCACAAATTCACTTGAAAGAACGCATTTACACACACAGAAACTCAGCAGTGTGCATTTTTACAAAGTCATCATTTGCCTGTGATGGCTTCATCATCCTGCTGCTGAATAAAGATGCTGCTTATCAGGCAGGACTAGCCTGTCATAACCTGGAGGTAGCTTTGAACAGGAGCTGTATGGGATACACAGCGCTTGAGCCTCAGAACTCGCAAAGCACCCTAAGGAGACGTTGGATCATCAACACCTCTGACTCCAAGTGTAGGACAGATTCTTTTCCCTTGTGGCAAAACATGACATATAAATCTTAATAAACTTTGATGGGTGTTGTTATGATAAGTCCTAGTACAATACAAACATTTAAAGACGGCGTCATCCAAGCAAATCTCTCAGAAACTCAGGAGATAAAAAAAAGTAGCTCCTTTTCCATTGTACACACCACCTGGGATCACTGTCGCCTGTCAGGATGCCTAAGCGGGGCACTTCAATCACTGGATGAAAGAAAGAAGCACCAGACGGCTAGCCAACTAATCTCCAGCATATTCTGCTAATCTGACAAGCCACGCTGAATATTAATTATGTACATTATCAAAGTGGGAGGCGTCACATGGGACGCAGTGAATCATTTTCCATGTGGTAGGAGGGCATGGTGTGACTGGAATCGATGGGACTTTTAATGAGTTAATTCACAGATGAGGGTTCGCATAACAGAAACGTTTGTTTGTGGTGACGCTTTGTTGTTTAAGAACATGCAGCTTTTTTGGGGTCCCAGCAACTACAGTAACCTACTAAGTCTGGTGTAACTTCTTCTCTTTTCTTCCAAGGACAAACTTTGACAACGTGTACGCTTATGCTTGTGTATATGTTTAGGTTGTTTAGCTCTAAATCTCCCAACAATCTAATCACCAATCTGGGACAATATGACCCATAAATGATGAATGAAAGCATGCCACCATGACAAAATGCCTCATCTTGTTGGCTGTAATAGCAGTAAATGACTTTCCACTCCGAGATGGTTGTCTCAGTGATTTAAATCAGCCCCTTTCTATCGCAGTCATTTAAACTAAATGCTCACTTTACTGTTTATTCATTGATTATTATAGATTTTTTCAAAGCTCACTTGGAAAAAATCCCTCTATACCATTTACCATTAACATTTTGCCATCAGGCGGGAATCTTTTAGAAAGTTCTCGCAGTATACCAGACACAGTGTCTACATCCAAAACCTATTCTCATACATATATTTTTTTTATCCTATCTCTCCTGCCTCCTATTGGTCCCTATTTCATTTCATTTCCTCTGGGAGTAAGGCCTCACTTTACCTTTCAACCACAACACGCAACCTGTCACTGCACAGATCACACACACACATTCATCCCAGTGCATAGTGCAAGAGGCATGTGACATCTGTTCTCTCTCTGGTGGGGTCCTCATGTCCTCGACCTCATCCACGTTGTTTCTGAGCACCTGGGAACAAGAAAGGGAGGTGCTGTGTGACAAGGGGACATAGTGGAGAGAAAGAAGATGATAGGGAGATATTGTGTGTGTGTGTGTAAGTGTAAGTGTGTACAGGTAAGGTGGGAAGGGTTATAAAGAGAGAATGTGGCCAGCCAGAAAAAAAAAAAAAAAAAATCAGTCATAACTCCCGCCATCACGTTCTCTCCCCTCCATCACCTTGACCTGAGGTGGATGCTTTTTGTCAAGGTCCTTGTTGTCGCCAGCTGTGCATCCACGCTGTGCTGACTGTACATGCAATGTAGGGCACAAAAAGATGGGAATGCTATAGTGTGCATGGCCTCTTAAAGAAAGAGCAATGCAGCTGTAGCTTTGCAAGATTTAGGAAAGGTTAGCGACATATAGGGTGTAAAACGGCAGAGTAGAAACAACAGCAGTGGGAAAGGAGATGCTCGTTCTCAAACAACCAGGGCTGTAGTGCCCTTGAGCAATGTAACAGCTTGAGTCATACTGTACTGTTCAGCAGCAAGCAGTTATAGTACCATTATGGCTCACCACTTAAGCCAATGTGGAATTGCTTTAAGCTGTGGTTCTGGTAATAGCTGGTGAATGTCGGCTCCGTACGGCTCTGAGTTAGTTTCTACTGACGTCTACAGGAAAACAGCAGAAATATTCTGCACAGAGTGAGGTAAAAGTTCGAAATCGCCAATACTGATTGTCTGCTCTCAAAATGTGTGTCTGGGATAGTTTAGATAGTCACTTCAAAGCAACACATGTTTTTTTTCTCTCTCTCTCTTTTCCTAATAAAACAGAGCCAGAAAGGGTGTGTGTCTTTCTCTTATCAGGCAAGTATTGGGTCATTGACTGGTTTACGGCATATACTGTTCAATCCAAGGGTCAACAAGACTGTTTAATTGCATACTTAATAACAAAATCAAGTTCCTACTGTCATTGGTTATTCTTTATAACTCTATTGTAAATATTTGCTTATTTCATGGTCAATTTACTAATCTAAGTAAAAAACAAGATGCATTCCAGCTCTTTTTTTTCACAATTTCTTATAAG
>JBBDHI010000021.1:11666951-11679908 GCA_037177115.1 Craterocephalus stercusmuscarum | reverse complement strand
GGTGCCAGTTTTTATAAGCAGTATTTCACTAAAATAATTTCACTAGCATCTTTAGAAACATGCAACACGTTGAAAGCTATGATTTCCAATACTTAAATTAGTATTCTATGACTACATCATAGACCATGTCTATTAGGCCACCCCTTACTGCTGTTTACTACAGATGTTTGGGCTTTGGAAACATTAGTGAGACAAAAATTAAACTCTCCCATGGTTTGGGATAATATGTAAATGATCAATATTTCTAATTGCAGAGAGGAATGATTGCCATAATTATGTTGACTCTCTAATGAGTCCACCTGTTGGCATCATGCAGAAAACAATTTTCCACTTGACGAAACATAGCGTATGTAAACTCTTGTGAAATGTAAAACCAATGGAAGGTCTGTCATGCTCTGTCAGCTGCACCCTACAATTATGCAGCATCCAGCAATAACTTGAATACCAATCTGCCAAAACAGCTCCTTCGCTCCAAAGACACAGGGTGCTGTTTTATTCAAAGAATGCTACACATCCCATCAGTGAAAATCTAGCACCAATTTCTATTACTATTAATTTATTGAAATTTGAAACTCAAGCTCAAACTAAGACATCTAATATAAAGTAGCTGATGTTGCATTTATTTAATGTGTTTTGAGGACTGTAGGGAATTTAAAAAGCTGTGAAGTTTGATACTTAGTCTTTGGGGCATCAATCCAATGAAAAGAAAATATACAGTATTATACATGTACTGTATTCCTTCTGCTCACTTCAAAGACATGTCCTGAAATTTAGGAGGACAGCTATTGATCCAATCGTCCAATGCATTGGGAATTGATAACTGGACACTTCAGAATGCACTTTTATGTTTTTTTTTTCCTACTTTGAAGCTCTCCATCTTTCCAGGGTATGTTATTACACAAGAGTGTCTTTAATGTTTAAAACCCATAGTACTCCTGGGTTCCACTAGCTTTTTGGAAGCTTGTAGTTTCTCTTCATACTTCTTAGGAATCCTCGTTGTATATATAAATGTAAATTAATGTCGGGCATGACAAAGGGCACCTTCCCTTCATTTTGGATAAGGAACAGGTTCCAGGGCAGAATCGGGTCAGGTGTGCTGAAAGGAGAACCCCGGCCACTCCGTCTCCTCCCTTTATTGTCCTTCACTCCCTGCCAAACCATCATTCTCAATATCCCGGAGGGGCCTCTATAACCCTCAACATCTGTCCCACTTTACCACTCTGACGGTGGAGAGTCGGCTAGTATGACAGGCACACTGCGGCTCTGTGCAGGCTTTAGAAACTGCTTCCAGACATCTCAAAGTGCTGTCATCTGTAATTTTCTGCATTTACTTGTTCAATTTATTTGGCTGCAATTTACTTCAACTAATCACAGGTGTGTTAGCGCTAACTCAGCAGGAATACTTACACAGCAAAAAATGCAAGTACAACTAAGATAGTAGTCTTGTTGTAAATGTAGTATTTCTTTTTTTTTACCAATGCTGTTTAAAGTGGAAATCCCTGGGAAGCACGGCTTTTTGTGGTAAAAAGAATGTTTCACAGCTAGCAAGAGAACAACCTGTGGGTCACTGAGATAGACTCTTTGCTTTGCCTTGTTGAGTAAATGAACCTAAAGGAGATACAAATGGAAACACCCACTGTAAAGAAGCAACACTGGGGTGCCATGTAAGACATCATAAACTCATGTAAGTCAAAAACAGGATGTTGTATATTTCGTGAAGGATGTTTGGGGCAGCTACAACATTGTAATTGCATGCCAGCATTCCCTTTGGGAAAAAATACCTCTCCCCATATATGGCAGTGATAAAGTATAGGTTTCTGCTGTCTGGCAAGAAAGGTATATCTGCCCTCTAACTAGACAAGGGGGAGCAGTAGAGGGAAGGAGACAGAAACACAGAAAGAAAAAAGCATAAAGGTCTGAAGAGGCAGACAGGAGAAGATAATGTGAGGGAGAAATAGAGGGAAACCAAACCCCTGCCTGTGTAGTTAGTGGGTCTGGGGTGATTGCATGAGGGACAGGAGGGAGCTGCATTTACATTGTAGCTGCGGAATAAAAAGCAGCTTTGGCTTGTCAGTTTTCTGACTAGCGTCATGAACCGGGAGATGCCCATGACTGCGCGTTCTACTTCAACGCAGTCCAATACCTGCCATTCTCACCCTTCTCATACCCAAAGAGAAGTTTACTCACACAACCACGCATACACAAACACAGATGCACGGGACCCCTCTGGTGTGTTTGTGTTTCCGTTTGTGAGCATTTGTTCCGAATCAGGCACCTGGCGTCTTTTGGGAGAGCAGACTTCACCAACGAGGCCCCCTGGACTGTCATATGTCTGGATGCAGACCAATACTCATCACGCCAAACTGATCAAAAGTAAAAGAAAGTAAGAACCTTGAACTCCACAGTCCAATGCATAACTTTGTCGCTTGTTACAGTCACATAGAAAATCACAGCATGGAATCATATGAATATGGCTGTACTCATCAAGTATTCCTGAAAGCTACATTTTTTTTCTTCTTTTCAGTGAGAATTGAAATTCACTGCGGGTTAAATTGGACCCTCTCTCCAGACTGCAGTAATACCCGAAAGTAGGTATAATCAAAGTAATTACAACAACACACAGGTGTTCCACGCTCCACGCCACTGAACACAGAACAGGCCGGTGAGAGGATGAAGCAAACATCACAAAGAAAAAAAAAACCTAATCCAAATCAACTGTCAGTATGGCTACTTCATCAAAACTCGGTAAGTGCACAAACAAATGGCAGCTGTTGTAATCTGGTGCTTAACATGGACGTTTCCACCCTGTGTTCACGTTGTTTGGCTTCCATTTTTCTATGATGACAGTCTAAAGCTGCTACAGAGAATTACAGAGCAGGAAAAAAAAGAGAGGGAACATCTGTAAAGTTTATACATCTTATTGTATACATACTCATTTTTTGTTATATTACCATCAGTATTATCTACAAGATCAGAGCAGATATGTGAAGATGTATAAAGTCACTCTAAAAGCTACCCATCTGCATCCTCCGAATCTCATCTGGTGGAGAAGAAAATGGGGAAAAAAAGGGGTAGAGAGAAGGCAGGGGGGAGGTCAAAGAGGAAAGAGCGCAAGAGAAGAAAGACGATGCAATTACCAAGAGTGTAGTCTGAGGGATCAACTTCACTTCAAAGAGGCTGGGCCCCGCGTCCCATGCTCCACACAGCCCCAAGTACCAGTGTTGTGAAAGTAGGTAAACATGAGCAGATCACAAGACTGTTAATAGCAGCCAGATCTGAAGAGGTCTCCACCTTGTGCCTTCCTGCCTGCCTCTTAGATTCTCAGACAAGCCCTTGCCTGGAAGGAAAAGACTTATCCTGCACTCTCAGCTACTTAGAGTGCGCACATTTGTGTGTGTGTGTGTGTGTGTGCTCATGAGTATTATCCCAACAGCTCCTTTTTTCATATAATTGAACAGCGAAAGCCCACAACTCCATGCTGGACCCCTTTTAAACCCTCGATAGGATAAACCAACAGCTGCCAAGAAAACCCCTAAAATATGTGCATGCAAATGTTCCAAAGTACCGGATAAAAATGGTAATACGGCAAAATGTTGTTGCTCTTATTACTTCACAACCAGCAGTCCTGGGTTGTGGTGTGTCTTAATGTGTGTGTGTGTGTGTTGTTTTTTCTGCCGATAGATTATTGCCGTGCCAAAAGTTAGAGTACATTAGCATGCAACTGACTTAAAGAGTGAACTTTTATTCATTTTCTTTGAACAAACATCCGCATCCTGTCTGCAACATTTCTTCCTAAAACATGCCGAACCAATGTGGAAAATGTCAACTGTATGCGAAGTGCATTTAACACCCACTAATCTGTCATCGCTGGATAAATACGATAACGATAGCGGTGATTCCCAGGAGTTACCACAGGCCTGGCGGCTAAACAGGATTAAGCGCTTGGCATTATGCAATGTAAAGAGAGAGCGGCAATATGTGCGGACAGGAGAGCGTTGAGCAGCTCGAAGGAAATGCAGCACGCCAGCATTTACAACCAGCAGCAGATTTTTTATTTCTTTTTTTCATTCCATGTACAACTGGCATAACCCATGGAGAGGTTGCCTTCAATCACACGGCCAGGGTTCAAACCCGTGTGTCAGGACATATTCACCCTGATGAAGCATCACAGAACCAGACAGCCGGCCTCTACCAGCTACTAGTGAGGTGATAGTGAGAAGGGGGGCTTTGCTGTATTTGACCCCGCACTCTGACCTCCCTAGAGGGGCGACACAAAAAAAAGAGGCTTTCCCTTGGGGGATCAATAAAAAAGAGATTTGAAAATCACATTAACATACATGATGTAGGATATCAAAGTAAATCTCGGATCAGCATGTCTTTTGCATTGCTAATTGTGTGTCAGCACAGCGTCTGGGGCTGTGAATTTGAATGCATAGACGGCAGAGGCTTACCCTCTATGGTTAGGAGGAAATCAACTTGAAATGCTGACATCTTTTGGTTGGGATTTGTAACTGCATGTAAGTGGATCTTCAGTGGACCTACGACAGTGTTATTGCACTGAGGTATGAAGCACATCGGACCCGCTGCCCTAGGAGAACAGAGCAAAAAAACACTTAGAGCGGCACAAGGGGCAAAACTCCCAAGTCATGAACCGAGATGAAAAGATGCCTTCAGGCTAACCTCACAGCTGAAGCGGAATCACCCTGAGTGCTTTTAGTGTGCCTTTCTCCTCAGATGTCATTTGTTAAGAGAGTACGCCCCTTCATGCTTCTGTGAAACTTAATTCCCTGTTCTGTCCTTGAGCACTAAACTCTCACCCTTTCCCCAGCATTTGAGAGTGACCCCTCCATTCAAAGGGGAAAAAAAAAAAAAGAAAAAGAAACAGTTATCCTCTCCTCCTCGGCTCCTACCGCACCAGATGTTACTTCTCGTCTGTGATTTATCACACAGTTTAGATAAGGGTAAACAAATAGTCATCAGAGTTATAACTGCAAACACTGCTTTTCCGTCTAGCTTATCACAGGTCACAGCAAACAAAGTTAGCCGCCGGTGTAAGGAGAGGTAGGGGAGTGGAGGGGGGGAGGAGGAGGGGAGAAGAAGCAAGGAGGGTGGAAAATGACAAAAAAAAAAAAAAATTGCAGCTTTTTCTCCGAGTCGTCAAATCGGTCAGAGCGCAAACATACCCAGAATCCCCCTGCACACTTATCCACACAAACACACACATAACCCTGAGCCCTGACCTGTAGGAATGTGTGCTCTCTGTGGAGGACGATTTGCTGGCCAGCCTCTTAGCTCCTCCAACACAGAAACCTCATTGTGATAAAACCCAGTCAATGTTTGCTGACACACGTTATCTCCAGTCCCCTCTCTCCCTGGGCCTCTAGTTGCATCGAGCTGTCACAGCTCTTTACAACGATTTAGGGAGCCATTTGTTTTTCAAGGAGCTGTTTACACAATGGCCACCTACCATACGGGGGAGGGGGGGGGGGGGGGGAGGAGGGGATGGGACAGGAGAAGGAGTCCTCGGAAATATAAATCACAACCGTGCCAGCGTTTATCTGAAACAGCTCGGCTTTTTTTTTGTTTCCAACTTTCCCATCTTTTTGCATTTCTTATCATGGGATGGGACGATAAGAGTAAACAAGAAGAGGTTTTGTCAGCAGCTGCCAATGTGTGCAACTACGAGAAAGGAGGGAAAAGAGGCACTTATCTTGTGTTTGTGTGCATGCATGTGCATGTCAAGGAAGGGAGGTGATAAAAGAGAATATTCCTCAAGGGGGATCAATAGTTGTTATTCAGGCCTGCAAGGGTCCCTCCATAGGAAGCACTGACAGTGTCCTAAGAGTCTGCCAGCTTTATTGATTTTAATTTATTTTTAACTTAGTGATGGATATGGGACATGTCATGAGAGAGAGGCATTGGTCAAATAATTACCAACATCTATTCATTAATTGGAAGGCAAAAGAGATAGAACACTCAATATTCATTAAGGCCTGCAAAGACTTTCTAAATGTGCAGTCTGACACAAGGATGTCAGAGAAATATGTCGATCACCTAATCACGCAATGCAAATTTGTCCCTGTGAACCACAATGGACACAAAACACACATCAAGCATTGAAGTACGGTTGCCTGTGTGCCGTCTTTCTTTGTTTTTATTTAAAGAAAACCAGCCATGCTTTACAGTATCTATCTAAGTAGATTATAGACTGAAAATTATTCATATAGTCATTAAAGATATGTTGTGGAAAAAAAAACTCAATTTATTCATGTTTTACTTTAAAACTGCGCAATTTTCATTAAGTTCATATTAACATCATTCACAGGACTGTGACTCTGTTTTAGGAATAAGCATATAGAGAATGACATACTCAATTTTTCTCATGTCTGCAATGTGTCTTGTGCTGTTTATTTTATTTCCTGTCTCTATAAGGCCATAAAAAGAGTCCAGTCTGTTCTGATGGGTCAACACAGTGCAAAGCAGCTGCTCACTCTTTGTTTTGGATGGGCCAAACTAATCACTGGGCATGCAGTGTGCAACTGTGTTTCAGTGCAAAGATAAGCGACTCAAACAAGGTGTTTCAGGGACATCAGGAACGGGGGATTGCTCCCTTTGATGTAAACATTGTAACCCTTCAGATATTTTACATGTACTAGCACTGAACAAAGAAAGGGTATTTAATCTCTCCTTAGCTCTTCAACAATCAATTTTATGAATTTCCATCAAAATACATGAGCTGCAATTAAACCCACAAAGTATGACAGCTGTAAATCATATTAACTGGGCAAGTGAAAAGCGATCTGGTGTCAATGTTCTGCCTCCTAACCTTGCAAGTTTTTGGCCTCCACTGAATATAAATCAGTTTATTCAGCAGATGGAAGGTGCAGCCGTTGTTGCTGCAAGAGAATCAGCATTTTTGTCATACATATGCCGCATGAAAATATCAAAACCCTTGTAACCTGCAATAATATGCTTGATTGGCTCAAGTTCCTTTGGTGTGCATCAAGTCAAACTGACCAAAGTGGCCTATGGGCTCTCGCAGACAGGCCTGTGGTTATTGAGTACAAACACAACACTAATTATCCTGCAAGCAAGCTACTGCAGGGCTTTGCCCTTTGAGAGAAGCAATCAAACAGCTGACGAAAGGCTGAATAATCAGGCTGCACTGAGTATGCTAGGCATAGCGCTTGTGTGTGTGTGTGTGCGTGTGTGTGTGTGTGTGCGTGTGTACGTAGGGGAGGTACTGATTACTGTAAACTTAAGCAAAGCTCTCATCACACATCAGAATATTAATTTAACATGGATTGACAGTAAAACCTCCAGAGTTCAACAGTTTTACATCCATCTTTTAGATGCAATTTCTTTCACAAAACTGAACAAAAGCTTGCTTGCACATGTCATCTACACACATAGTCTTGAATTTCCATTTGTTTTGCGATGCAGATTAGAAAAAAAGCAAAGCAGAATCCAAGTCAGTGACCTCCGCGGGTTCTTATCTCGCCTCATGTTGCATCACAAGCAATGTCACAGTCTCTGTTTCCCACCCCACGCTTGGACAAGGTCATGGTTAAGTTATGATTACAGTATGATGCACTCAGCAAAAGACACGCAATAAAGAGATCTCTACTGAGCCATAAAACTGTCAAAACATGTCACAAAGTGTCCAATGCCTCTTCCCACTCTCCTCTCCAAGCAATCATAACCTCGACTTGTTTTAAGCTGAATATTGCATTGGAAGGATGTGTCTGTAGAGAGCAAAACTACAGGACATTGATTTTAATATCCACTGCTTTTGCTGCCATGTTGGGCGCAGTAATGATCAATTATTTGGCCTTCAACAGCCTTCCTTTCCCCTTTCTGGGAACTTTAAATGATTTCACCCTTGGCTGTGTCCGATCCTGCTTCTTTTCCAACCATGGAGGTACTGAGTTTCCTTCTGTAGGCTCAACAGCATGTCTACAGATCTCGCTATCATGCTGTGAAAATCAGGCTCCGCCTTTGAAAGTAAAAGCACTGTAAATGTGGATGAAAATTATTGCAACGCCTGTCACAAAAAGTGAGTAAAAGAAAGACGACAAGTGGAAGGAAAATGCTGGTAAATGCAATGTGATCTTTTGTAATGAGGTGTCCCTCGCTGCTTTTCATTAAACGCTACCACAAAAGGTCTTTTCCTTACTTAGGGTTCCAACATAACTCACAGCGAATGCGCCATTAGCCCTCACTGGCACCTGCCGTGGTTTCATTTCAAGGTGATTAAGATACTTACTGCATTTATTTTGCTGGAAGAACATCACTAAGAGGAATGTGATTTTTCTTTCTTTTTTTTTTTTTTTTTTTTGGCCCAGGTGCCCACAGAGACCAAATTTTGACACATTTCCACACTCAGTTTGAAAGCGCCATTTGAAGATGACGGTAAATCACACTCCACCGCAGGAGCTATGAAGCAAACTGCACTTTGGTCCAATTTTTAAGCCTGACTACCCCCCCAAAGCCCCTCCCTGAGCACCTCAATCCACTAGTCCAATAGATGGAGGCAGTCTAAATGCAACATCAGCATTGAGGTTTGGCTGCAGTGCTACAGGGGTATTATGTTTCAAATTCTCTCCAGCTGGAGTTCGAAGTGGCTCGCCCATCTCAGTTTTTAACCAATTCCGAAATCACAAAAAGAAAGAAGAAAAACAACAACAGCCTCCATCCATCCAGATCTCGCCCTCCCTTCTCCTTCTCTGTAATTCCATGTTTAAACAATCAGGCGCCGTAGAAGTAATGTCTGAAATTTGAGGGGCATCAGGGAAGGCCATCTCATTGTGGTTGCTCGGGAGAGTGATGGACAGAAAAAGTAACACAGAAAGGGAAAGAGAGAAAGGAGGGGGGCACGAGAAATGGAGATAGACAGTGGAATACGGAGAGAGCTGCTGAGGCAGGTGCAAGTCGTCCGCATACAAGGTGGCGATTAGGGGGAAAGTGGCCCTGTGTGAGGCCAGGGAAACATCTGTGCCTATTACTGCAGCATACAAAAGACTGCAGAGGGGGGCAGGGGGAAAGACCATGGTTTCCAACACGAGCGGGGCCTCACCAAACACCACAGGCTGAATTGCATGGCCCAATTTGAGGCTTTCAGCGCTGGTTATCATTAGCATTTGAAAAAGCATGGCAGGAGCTCGCTCAGTGAGGAAATCATGGGCCAGAGCAGGAGACTGGCTTAAGAGCTTGGAAGAAAAAGGAAGCTCCCCAAGCTTGGTCCCAAGCTTTAAGCAGCTCTCAGGCCGAACTCTACAGAACAGAACACATTGTGGAGCGTCTAAATTATTACTAATGCCTTAGATGATTCAGAAAAATAAAATAAATGAAATAGTTGAACCTATTATATTAAATACAGTCATGCTGATGTAATTGAAGGTTTTAAAACAAAAGAAATGAAATTGCAGAGAAAATATTTTTTTCAGACAAGCTTTACCATGGTGCTCCTATTCTTTTACAGCTGCATGGTCTCAGCAGCTAGCCATGAAAGAACTTGCTTTTCAAGGAAATTTGCAGAACTGTGCATAGCATCCATATGCGTTACGGTAACAGTATCTCAAAATGGAAAATCAATGTTCAGTTTGCCTTAACATTTTGAAGAAGTGTATTTCAGTGCGTGTGAACCTGGGTCAGAAACAGGGCTAATGGATGGCAAAAGCATGAAAAATATAACGGTAATTCTAGTGAGCTGCTGCATCAAACTTGTATACAGGATTGCTCTCTCCCTCTCTTTACTGATTTGGGTACATCCTGAGGGAGAAGAATGACTTATTTAAAACGCGGCAATGCATATATCTGTTCGCTTAAATATTCCCATTTATTCCGGGACAGTAAGTGCCTTGCAGGAGTGAATTATGGATGTTAAATCATGACAGTGAGTTATTTGTCTTGACACCAAAAGTGTCTGCTTTGGTTAATATGTCTATGAGACTGATTTCATTCTAACCTGGCATGAAGACAAGGAATTCTGATACATGGGGAAACTCAACACCAACAGCAATATGACCCAACAGCGTATTTTTATGAAAGGCAGAACCATTAACGATTTCGCAGGATGTTGATACCCAAAAGACCCAAAGACACTGAATCCAGGAAAGAAAAGGAAACCATCCCATTATGACAGCGTGTTTTCTCTCAAATATGAATAAACCTCCACTCCACATACTGTAAGGTCAAATCTAGTTTAAGTGCAAACACGCAGATAAAACTCAGACAAAAATATTCCAACTGGAAAGAAAAAAGTCATTTAATATATTGAACTGTTAAAAAATGATAAGTTAAATTAATTTGGCCTTAGGTATTAATTTAAGCACCTAAACATTAATTTGTGTTCTAGGTCAACAGTATGCTTTTACTCACTATTTATAACACTTTCAAAAATTAAATATTATGCTTGAGGGCCAACCCATTTCCTGATCAACCTAACCTTATAATGACAAAATCTACTAGTGTTCAATGATTTTTCCCCTCAATGGTCCCTTGGGGGACTGCTGATCAGGAGCATTACCGTACCCTAGTATATTGCTACTGACTGGGAGAATAAAACCATAGACTTACTCACCCTTCCATTAAATCATTATATAATTATTACTGCCTTCTAAAAGAATGCAAAGTAGCTAACAAGTGAGGAAACCGTCATTAGAAATGTCAAAGTGCAAATGCTGTTTTTTTAAACTTCTCAGTTTTATTTAATTATCCTTGCAATTATTAATTATTACAGTGATACTGTCGCATGGCTACTGAGGATATCCTGTCTGTGCAGTCCATGTAAAACTCACCATTTAGCTCACCAGCTGTCTTTCTAAAATCTTGCAGGTCCTAATAACTGACGTTTTCTTTCTTCTCGTAGAAAATAGCCAAGAGGAGGAATTACAGTATAAAAGATGGCTCACAGAAAAACTATAAGTCATTCTCTAAGCATAAACTTAAACTATAGGTGACAGAATGGTATCTGTATGGATAGAAAACAAACCTCAGCACTGAATATGTCTTTCATTTGAGCAGGGATCTGGCACCAGTAAATTGGAGCAAGATAATCATTTGAAACATTCAATTAATAATTCAGAGCTTTAATGTTCAGGCAAACTTCTGTGAACCTCTGGATCATATTTTTTTATAGATGCCGTATAAAATTGGTGGTTTCATCATTTGAATCATATAACTTTGCGATTATTAAACCATAAATAAACACCACAAAACTGATTCTGCATCTCTGCTTCAGCTAAACACCCCGCAATGCTGGGCTGCATCACTGTCACTGATGTATGGCCGAACCAACCACCTCCTCCTGACACACATACACAAACAGACATAAATAAATATTGATTGTTAATATTGGTGCAGTTTTACTCATTGAACCGATGCTAGAGAATAATACACTTCATATCATGATCAAGATGTAACTAGATCAATACAGAAAATAAAAGAGTGGTCATAATGTATGCCATATCACCCTGATTTAGGTGACTGTATTAAAAAAGAATTCTTGAGCCAATGTTCAGATGAATCAGGTTCTGTTTCCATATCTTCTTCTTCTGCTTAGTTTGGAGAAGGTGATTTGCTTCAACGTTACAGATAAGCCATAACATAGCATGGAAAAACATGACTTGGGCCCTAACAGAGACCATATGTAAAGGTTTGGAAAAAAAAAAACAATGCAGCATCATAATTTCACAGATATGATAATCTGTTTACAACATTTTTAGCACACTTAAGCAGCATTCCACAGGAATAGCAACACACACATATACTCGTGATGTGGGACTGACAGCTATGTCTCTCTTTCATCATGCATGCATTGTTTTGAAGTGGAGGATAAACCATGAATTCTTAAACCCCCATAAAATAGCAGCTGGACTTAAATGAGTAGTCACCTGTGACAGCTCCAGCTGGCACTTATGGAAAACTCTGTGGACACAGTATGACTGCTAAAACCGCCGAGTAGGTTTCACAAAACATTGCAGCTTTCTTCCAGCCAGTTGTGCTATACCGTTGTCCTTCTGTTGCCTCTTAACCTTCTTCTATTTATTCATATTCATTAATTCACTGCTTGATTCATTGATGCATTTTGAAAAATTGTCTCAGTTAATAAGTCAGAATCTGCCTATACTGTAGTACACTGTCATTTTGTTTGACCACACAACAGTTGGAATCTTCCAGTAAACGTCAGTCATCCCAGTGCTGTGTGTGACACGTAGATCAAATTAATAATTAATCATCAGTAGCTTTAAAAACAGAACATTCCAACTTCTGTATAATTATCTATGTTATAACATTTAATCCATCTATCCAATTTTAATTTGCCCCCAGTTCATTTAACAGTAAAATAAATGGTTTTGGGATTGTGAGAGGAAGACAGAGTGCTGAGAATCCATGCATGTGTGGAAGAACATAAAAAACTCAACCCAAAAAGGCCTTAGCCAAGACTCGAACCAGGAGCTTTCCTGCTGTGAGGACACGGCGCTAACCGCAACGCAGCCATGGGGGGGGGTGATAGTCAGTGGAAATAAGCAGCAAGACTTAACACTTTTGCTTCAACACAAGTACATTTTCTTGAACTTGATCTAAATGTGTAAAGACACATCAATACATTATTCATGTTTCAGGAGTAATTTAGTCCAATGTGATGAAATTCTGCATTAGCAAATGTTAAAGCAGATGGGTTCAAAAGAAGGTCTTCACACATCTATGACCACCACGCAAAAGCATAAAGAAGCATGAGCACCTTGTTACCTCAGACGACATTCTGTGATGTGAATAATTCCTGTTTGTGTCCTTAGACCACAGAGTGACAATTGTGAAATATTAAAGCTTTTGTTTTGATGATTCTAGTAACTGCTTTCAAAATGGTGCAGGATATCAGGAAACATAAATGTTTGATATCCTGTTGGACTGATGTGTGTGCTACACTGAGCCTAAAAGACATTCTTACTTAAG
>JBBDHI010000021.1:11616291-11629526 GCA_037177115.1 Craterocephalus stercusmuscarum | reverse complement strand
ACTTTATATAAACCATAAATGAATGATTTACATGTGAAAAGGAAGGATTTAAAAGCATGATATATTTCCTTTAAAACCTGCTACACAACACAACCTCTAAGTCTATATGGTGAGACACTATATCAGACCTGTGCCAACCATATGGTCCAAAGCAGACCTCCAAATTAATGTTAGTACTTCTTTGCATCAGTAGAAATTAGCTGCATCAACTTATGAGGTGACAAGTGAATTTTTTATCTGCAAATGGCAAAAACATGAAAATCAAGAAAGGCGTCCTATAGGAATTATTTGTTACTTTTTCACACTTTTGTAAGTTAATAAAAAATGTGTTTGTAAAGGAGTGAGACAATCAAGCGCAGATAATTTGACTGTTAAGTCAGATTCAATTGTGATCTCAGACAATCAGCAAGCCA
Organism: Craterocephalus stercusmuscarum; assembly: GCA_037177115.1. NCBI lineage: Eukaryota > Metazoa > Chordata > Actinopteri > Atheriniformes > Atherinidae > Craterocephalus > Craterocephalus stercusmuscarum. The sequence goes on along the minus strand of JBBDHI010000021.1, from coordinate 11,629,113 downwards.
TGATGAGTTTACTATACATCCAGCGTAACATAATCACATAGGCTTGGACTGATCAGGCAGACTGAACGGTTCTTTTGGGACATGACAGCTTATTTCAGTCTTGTATTAGCACCACTGAATCACACCATCATTCTGGCATAGGCCACATTTTTTTCCTCATCCAACATGAGGCACAGTGTCTATAGGTCAGATTATTTTTTCATATGGTATGAAATATAAATGAACCAAAGCTTTTTCTACCCCGCTTAATCACTTTATTATATTTTTATCACTCTGGCCGTGAAGGTAGAGGTGGATTGACGTTCAATTCCAATCATATTGTCATACCTTCAGGTTATAACATCCATTCTGCATATCGGAAGAAAATGGTATTGAATGAGAACCTTCATATAACACTGTTTAATATCTGTAAAAGTAGTCCATTTATCCATAACTCAGCAGTGCATTATGTTCAAATGTAAACCAATCTATCAAAAATTTATTTAAGAAAATCCAAATTTTCAAAACAAACTTTCTCGTCAATACAAAATGTTTTCCTCAAACATAAATGGACTGACTGATTCTACAAAAACATGAACTCTATAACCTGAAAACGTCTCAAGCTTGCATCCATGATGCTGCCATTTCAAGCAAAAGCATTTTCTCTAAAGTGTTTCTCACATATCCTTTTTTTCCCCCTCTTTTCAGGCCCACATCCAAGTTTCCATTTATGAAAAATGTCTGGTTAGGGATCTATCATTATGGCAATCACTCACAGTGTTGGATGATTTCTTCTCAAACACACAGCTTTATCTCAGGACCTGTAGATTGTCCCAGGGCCAGCATTTCTAGATATGCTATTATTCTGCACAAACGGTGAATCTCCACAGGCAATCTGCATCTAGCTGTGCCATGTGCTCACAGTGGGAATAGAAATCAGGCACCTGATGGAGAGACATGCCCCCCCCTTTTTTTTCCTCCTTACAGCAGCTCCATGAAGTAATGCAACCATGCATATCAAAGCAGCAGTGTGAAAATGCCTCCTTGTGGATTAAAAGGAAGTTAGATTGTAGAAAAGAAAAAGCATTCTGGTTGACAGGCTTAAGGGACTGAAATAACATTCCTGCTTGGTGGTGTCGTCACCACCGACATCTGGGATAGTCATCGTACCTTAAATGGAATCACCAACAATGATGACAGCTTTTCAGATTTATCATTTCCTCTAAAGACTTGTGAGCCACTAGCTTTTTATCAGGTACCTAAAATGCTTAATCCTTCTCCTTGCTAAGCTGGGGCATGTTCAGTTCAACTTAGACAAGATTGCACATAAATGACAACAACTATGTGCTACCCATGTTACTTCTTTTATCTCTCTCTACTTCCTCTTTTAAAATCTGTTGGAAGCTGTTTTGAACTGTATGGTTTTATATGCCCCCCATAGAGCTGACAGAAATATATGACTCCAGGTCTTGAGGGAAATAACAGCAATTGTGAATGCCATATTGACAGCCTTTATGCCTCGGTATTTTCCCTGTCAGATTGGCATCCATTGAAAGAATGATCAAGGTTGCGATTTAAAACCTGCCCGAAAACACCAATCATTGTGATGGAAAAAAAAACCCTAATGGGTTGAGCAGCATCCCTACAGATGTATCCAACCTCAAGTCACAATTTCAGAAAGTGTGTGAATCAGACTTTCGAAGAATAGAACGTTTTGTTAATTCAGGGACCACTTTGTGATGCCCTGCTTGTAGGGCTGCAGAAGCTGTTACACTGCCTATATTACGTCTTTAATATCAATTCTTAATGAACATAAATTCAATCCAATCTCATCTCTGTGACTTCATCTATACTTCATCAGGCTTTACATTAGGCTGCTCATTAACAGAACCTTTTTCCAGAGAAAACTCAAAGGTAATGCGAGCAGGACCACACGGTTCAGGATCACGATTCTAATCATGTTTAGAAGGATAACATACACCCATACACATTTAATTGGCTAATATAGTCATGCTGAGCAGGTGCTGATAGCATCCTGCATGTACTGTTTGTCACAAGTGTGTGGCTCCCCTCCCCATGTGATCCTTGCCTCTCTCGGGGCAAGTAAATGGAAAGTCTGCTCGAGATATCCTTTGAGTGATTTCTCCCTGTATATTTGAGGCTTTTTAGAGGCCTCATTTAAACAGCCCCCGCCTCCCTCCACCCATACACACCATTATATAAAAAGCATTATTAAAATTCACCACATATCACTAAAGAGAGCAGGGGAGTGTTGCCACATCCAGATGGATACTCCTTAAATCTGTCTTCAATTAGTCTCCACTAACTTACATCTTCCAGCTGAATTCTGATTAGCTGATCTGGCAATTTACTCAGCCTGGCTGGAGAGCACTTGGTCCCTCTTCTGAGTGCAACCTAGCTGCTTTTGAGTATTGGGAACCTTTGATCAGCACCCTCTTATTACCTATAAAAGCCAATGCCTTTAAATTTCATATTCCCTCATCTCCTTGTCCACAGAATTTTTCCCCTTCTGTAACAAAGATCATAGGGGTAGTGAAATGGAAAAAAAAGTATAACAGGACGGCTGATGAGAAGAGCTTTTAGTTAATATATCTCACATCTTTCCATTTTGAACCTGCAACCTGTCCTCCGTGTCTGTAACTAGCTGCTTCCCTCTTGTGGCCAACTCCGAACACAATCAATGTCTGAAACACGTACCGGGGGTCAAATGCCCATTCTGCTTCTCCTTGCTATTTAAAACCAAGAAGATTTAAACAAAAAAAAAAACATAACATTCATCTTCACTGCAGCTTGCATTCTTTCAACCCCCTCCTTCCCTCCGCCTCCTCTCCTCTGCCACGGCAGAGAGCAAATCAGCAGGGGAGCTAAACCCTTCCCATTAACATATAGAGTCTTTATTTAAATCCCATTCACTTATCCATCCATTTAGGAGAGTAATGCCAGCAGGTTACAGAGATGGCATTGCATGAGGCTCTGATTGAGCTTCAGGTTGATCATGTTATCTGATTGCGAGGTAAACAGTATCATGATGGATAACATCTCATTACAACAGGGATGTGAGAGTTTAATTTCCTGTACATTCTCCATCTTTATTAATGTCAGAGGCAGGAGCTCTTAAATCGTGGTACCGGCCACGCTATAGCTGGCTGGGCATCCTACTTGACACCTTTTGAGCCCTGTGCCGCCCGCCTCAAATGGATTACACTCGGCATAATTCCCTCCAGCCAGTTTTAATTTGGCACAGTCATCGACGTGGCATCTCACAGAGTAAAATTGTTAACAAGTTTGAGAATAAAAACAAAGAAGTGTGAGGCCGTTTAATTCATCTGCGTTGTTGTCAACACAACCGTTCTCCTCCTGATGTATTGAAATAGCCGCCAAAGCCGCAAGAGACCAGCTGGTGTAGAAACAGCAGAATTGTTGTATGTCATAAGTGAAACCACAGAAGAAGACAGTCACTATCACACCCTGACACCTCCAATACAGTGAAAGAAAGATGGGAGGGGGCTACAAACTTCAATAATGAACCTGCCAACACTCTAATCTGAATACCCAGGAGTCACAACTGTCTCCGCTTCCTTGGACACTCCTGAGAGACAGCACCTCATCTATCAGTCACACACAGCTCCTCATCGCATCTTTTCTATTGGTCTCATTATATCCTTAACACAGTCTAAAATACCTGCAGGCTTCTCTGGAAAGGGAACGGTTCAGAGCTGGTGGCTATCAAGGTGTGCATGTGCCGCTGTATAAAGTGTGTGTGGTCAACAGCTTCATTGCTCGTGCGGGCGGTCTCAGAGACAACCCTGTTTGTTTGTTTGTTTCCCTTCTGTAATCCTCAGCTGAGGTTTGCGGTGCAGCGCAGGGCTTTAGCTGTGATACCCGAAGGCCTCTGGGAGCTGGAGCAACATGCCACGTATCAGGAAAGGAGAAAGTGAGAGGCTCTCAGGAGACCAACACTCCCAGGCACCTGATCATTACCATACTAAATTTATATTGATCGCTGTAGCTTAGCGGCTAAACCGTAAGCTATTCCCCTTGACACAGTCCCTGTGTTGGTTCTGTGGTGGTGGGCCCCGGTAATCCAGCGAAACCGCAACACGTGTATTGTGTTTGGCTACAGATATGATATGATGCATATTACACAGAACCAGAGAGCATCTATTTAACCCTGACCACCAGTAATTTTAAACAATGATCTGCACCGTCTTCTGAATGTAGAGGCTTACTGGGAAGGGCCTGACAGCGGCGACCTGCACTTCAAGACACTCCCTGTTTTTGGGTTGTTTTTTTTTCCCTATCCTTGTGCTGCTGGATAAACTCGCATGTGGTGTTTGTGGTGTGTCTCCTCCTGCGGGCACCTTTCATTACACATATGCATATGTGCTTGCCCTTGACATTATCATCAGCAGATTTGTGCAAAAAGGCCCCGAGGTAAGGTTGAAATACTGCTGAGGCTTCGGAGAATGGCCTGCTTTAAAGAGACTGTCTGTGGGCTAAAAATGCACCCAGACACAGAGGCAGAGGAAAGGAAAAAGCTCAGTAACCGAACCTAGCAGAGCGCCCCTCAGGGGACAGCAGTAATTAAACAGTGATTAAATTAAGGGGCAACGCGGGCAAAATGCTGCCTGATTGACACTCTGCTGCCTCCTCTCTCCCCTTTTCACTGCGGGTTCAGCTCAGTCATGAAGCATTGCTTTCTAGTGACCTCCAATTACTCACCCACTCGAAATTCTTCAAGGTCCAATTTTCAAAAAACTATTTTCTTAACTGCATTAAGAGCATGGATCGCTGCACATTTCTCTCTCTAAAAAAAAAAAAGGCTGAGCTGCAGGACTTAAATACAGACGCTAAGAAAAAGGGGAAAAATGCCTGTGCACTTCCAATACAATCAGTTTTTACTTCAGATAAACACACAACCTACAGCCGCTCTGCTGTTGCACCTAGAGCGCTATCAGTCTTTGCAACAGATAGACTCGGGAAAAAAGTACAATCACAAGAAACCGTACTCATGCAGAATCCAAAGTGGGGGCCTTTTTCTTCAGCTTACAGTTGGCCAGTTTTAGAAGTGCCTCATGAAATACTCTCCTGTGGGGGGAAATACTATAAATTACCTTTGGCGACTCCTTAAGCCCAGAGCAAATAGATGGACAGAAAAGCTGAGCAGCGGCAATAAAACCGGCTTTAACAAAACAATCAGAGAAAAACTGAGACACTGAAATTGCCTTTCCCTGAATCTAAAATTCTGCACACGCTCTTGGCTTTACTCCACTTGCCACACTGCCCCAGGTCTTCCAGGTATCGGGTCTGTGTATAGATTTTTGCAAACCAGGCCTCGTGCTTATGAAAATAGTCCTTAAACAGTCTTTTTAAGTCTTCTGATAGTGAAGATGGTCCTGTTCGTCTGTATTCGTCAGTAATACAAATTTAAATGGTTGTTTGGAGATGGATTACAGAGCACAGAGAAAACTGGGGCCCACTTTAAAGGATGAGTTCAAGATGACTGGTATTGATTAAGTGCTCAATGAGAGCATGCCTATGAAAGGCCAGCCACCACACAGCTCATGAAAGAATCATATAACTCATACACTCGGCTCTCAGCAACCATACAGGAGTGGCGTGGAGGCGTGAACACGTTGTGGCTTGTCATATCGCAGAGCAAATAGTTGACAAAATGCTCACCTTCCTGTGGTTAAAGACACAGAAAATTACATCTGACTTAAAAAAAAAATGATTTCAAGATGCCAATAAATCTAATCAACTATTGAAAGAAGCGGATGTCGGCTGCGAGCACAGAAGAGTCTTTTTGTAAATGTGGTTTTGCCCAGAAAGGCAAACATGATTTGTTATGCTAGAATCCATTATTCCTTGGTCTGAACACTCAGCCTGACACAACACATTCCTTCACTCCTGACACTTGTATCGGAAAGAAAAAAAAAAAAAAAGTTCTTAAAAGATAACATGTGAATTTAATTTCTGAGTAAAACGGCGAACCTGGAGGACTTAGTCCACCGGAGCATACGTCGTGCAGTCGATTTGCTGGTGTCAGTTTGTGATGATGCCGCGTGCAGACAGCTCTAATAGAAAAAGCACTGCCAGCCTGACCCACCTCATCATCCTTGACATTTAGCGCTGCGCCGTCTCCCTCCCTTCCTCTCTCATCCCTTCTTCACGGTAAACAAACGTTTTAACCCTGATTTGTATTACTGGTACTGGAGGACATGAAGTGCGGCAAACTTCTGAGACAGGAAAGGCATGTGGGATTAAAGTTTAGAAAAAAAAAAAAAGAAACAACAGATGAGGTGGGAAAATGTGTGAATTGCAATAACAAAAGGGTAAGTAAAAAAAAAAAAAAAAACAACAAATGCCTAAAAACAGGAGGAAAGATTGAGCGTCCAAACAGGGATAGCAATCTGGCCGGACTGCCACCACCTAACCCGGAGTATCTGAGACTAATCTCCAAGGAAAGCTGTCAGGTCTCTGCAGACAATGTCCTGATGGAAACGAGGCAATAAATGCTTCTTAAAGCCATCATAAATATGCAGCTTCCTGCCTAACAGCCACTGCTCAGACCCGAATCCGACCTCATTATCCTTCGTCTCTGCTGGCAGATTCGCATGCCAAGTTACAGGCTGGATCACTAAAAACCCCCTTAACGCAGGCCTCAGTGGGATATGTGGCTCATCAAACTAGAGGACTCTTTTTAAAAAACATATGGCAAGTTGTGCCGGATGAAAAAAAAAAAAAAATCTACACTTGACTTGCAAGGTTTGGTTAAATTTTGAATGCACCCAGACAAACTGTAATTGTTCATTGAGCAATAAGACTTTCTGAGTGGTAGCCGAAACATCAAGTATGTATGATCTCTATTTTTTTCTCCATTATGTATGGACTGTATGCGACTTAAAGGTGGATTGCATGAATAATCAAATGGTACAGCAACATCTCCAGTTAGATCGAATATGTCACAAAACAGCCCTGCGCAGACAAATCACCCAAATACCTCCAATATGCACATGTGCACAATATGCAATGTGCACAAAAGGGCACATTTGACTTGATTACCTCCTGACATTTTCACCCAATGAATGAAGGCAGCAGTGGATAAGGCAATCATGACACTGACATAGTGTAAATATATCAATATGCTCATGAATTCTGGTCTGCAGATGAAGACATAGGGCCAAATAAAAGGAGGAATGGGAAGTTTCTCGGCTTTCCTGCTTCTCCAGCCTGTCTGTCTGTCTGGAGAGGCTGACAACAGAGCAGCGTGCCCTTCATTATCACTGGGTAATGCTCATCACAACGCCCGTTGCTTTTTTTTTTCTATAACCCCCCCCCCTCGCACCCCAAAGTCTCACTCACCATGAGAAGCAGGGGAGATAAGGTGCGGGAGACCATTTCTTTTGACATTCACAACGGCAGACTCATCAGTCATGCTGTCAAAGGCACTGGTCTTGGCTAGTTTGGGATTTATGAGAAATAATGATGAGGCAAAAAGGGACCAGTAGGGCTCGTGCTTCCGCCTTTGGTTGGAGAGTGTTGTGTATCGAGGCACTCTCTGCATAAAACCCAATTTCTTTTGTCAGTGACCCCTGCGCAGATTCCACATCAAACAGCGCTGACATTTCTGCCTCATATGATAAAAGGAGAACGGCGGGAAGAACTTTTTTTCTAAAATACATCGCCACAAGCATTAAGAACAGGCACAAGTCACATTGATTCGCAGAGTATTAGTATAAGTGAGGCTCAAGGCCTTTATGCTGTGAAATGCACTTTAATTTATCCTAAGAAAGTTGGACATGTCGGACCAAAAACATGCTCCGATTTGAAAATGGGACAAAATAGTAATAGCATGTGTCAAACACTCATATTTGCTCTTCAAACCAGTGACAGGCAGTGACAGACGCTCCCTCTGCAATTCTCTTTGTAAACATCCTGGGACTCAATATCAGTCATGTAGCAGTCGCTGCACGGTGACGTACCACACGGCCTGTAAAATTTATAGAAATGAATCATTTCAAAGTCATTTGAAAGTGGATTTGAATATTTGTGCAAGGACAACATGGTTGAATCTTATAGAACAACTGCTCAACTATAGATTAGGTCTTTTTTTAATGAAACCCCAATGGACCGCACTGCAGGGATATCCTGGAGCACCAAATTATTAGTCAATTTCAGATTATCAAGTTTATTAATTACCATTCTTAATATATCTTATGAAAGTGCCGGGAGATTTAGTCAAACTACCTACAGGCAGTGGAGGAAACACTCGACACACATTTATATTAAATATATTAAACATATTAGATAAGCTAGGTGTGGAGTTCGGCTTTAAACGTGACACTTCAGAAACTTGCTAAAACATGTTCAAAGTGCAGCATTGCTTATAAGCAAAGTGTTGTGAAATTGCTTGGCCAAGTAAGTTCAGGGGCAATTTTTTATTCAAGTGTGTGAATGAGACCTCTTAAAGCTCAAGGGTACTTGGATCTGTGTGGAAATTAAGCCGTGAGATTGCAGCTGGGGGGACGGTGGATTGACAGCGACATTAGCCCTTCGGCACCTCTGCTGTATCACATCATGGCTCTGTAAAATAGATGGACGAGAATAGCAAATTAAATCCCCCTAATAGGAGCAGGGGATGTAGTAAGGTTGGTTTGAACTGTTGGACTGCACAAGTACAGGAAATGAAAGGGGGGGGGGGTGTTTTTAGTGGAGTAATATGAAGTGCCCATAGAGTGTTTTGGTTAATGGGCCTCCTCCGAACAACTTGAAACAGAAATCACCGTCATATTTACATCAATTTGAGATTAGCTTCTTCACAATGCTTTAAGTCCTCTTCTTGAAAAGCAGTTCACAGGTCATGCTTCGTTCCCGGTGCTTAATTTGAATACATTTATCAAATTCATCCCACCGCCAGCATGAGAGTTGCTCAGTAACAACCGAGTGGCAAAAACACTCGTAGCTCCACCTCTGAGAGCACTCGTAGCAGCCTGCTCTAGTGGCTTTGTTGATGGTTTTCTCACAAGCTGTTTTTTCCCCTTCTAGGTTCAGTGACACCACGTCGCTGCGGCACACAGACTAGCTTTAATGTAGACAAAGCCAAGTCTGCAAATCTTTGCAAAGGCAACACGCGTGCATGCACACACTTCTAACAGCAGAAGGAGCAGGGCGTTTTTCAATGCATTTAGATGAGACCTTTAACAAAGGTCCCTAATGCAGATATCAATGAACCAAGGGACTGAGCTATCGGTGCGAAATTGGCTGACGGAGGGATGTCACCCCTGTGCATGAAAAATGATGGATCCCATTTGTAAACTTCTCTCTCCTCCTCCACCTCCGAACACATAAACATGCGCACAGACGCTCATCTTGCCTTCATCACCTCCCCAACCATTGGATATTCAACGAGGAAGCAGACCTACAACGTTGCTGGCAAATAACAAGTGGTCTGGTGAAATTGGCACTTTACCGGCCATTTCATCCGACTGTCAGGGAGCCCGCTGAGGACCTGCGAGACTTCAGTGATGACTGGACAGATTAACATCAACGACTTTTGTTTTTTCCATCTTCTTTTCATTTTCCATACTATCCTCTGAGGACATCGGCAAAATGAAACCAATATCTACGAACCCACACACAAACAGCGTAGCTTTCCAAATATTAGATTGTGTTTGCTGGATTGCAAAATCTACTCTCTTTCCACTCACTCCATGGCAGGGTTTGATTTGGGAAGGTAAAGGCAACACCTAAATCCATCTAATACACCGAAGATGAACAGCGGCATTATAATGAGCACTTTCTGTACCCTGAAATAAAATAGATTTATGTGTCAGGTATGAAACTTCACACATTTTGAAAGAGCGGGGCTATGGTCTGACTGCAAACATCAGCCCGAATGACACGACACACGAAAGCACGCACAATGCAACAATTTACAGAGCTTGCAAAAATCATGCTAAGCATATAAAGCATCATAAGCAACATAATATGCACACCGAGCATTTCTTGGGGAAACAATGATATATTGCTAATCATCCTAAAATGAATTACTGCATTTTTTTCCAAAGCGGTGTGTTGAGTCAAAGGTACAGAGGTTAATATTCGCAAGCAGGCATCTCTGGCAGAAAATGAAAACTTCCCAATGGAATGTGATGGCCAGCCTAAATGCTGACATTGTGGTTTCGATGATGGAGTGACTTTGGGAGGGTTTGCGGTCTGCCAGTGTTCAAAGCTGTGCCTTGAGGGTAAGGGGGTAAATTTGCTAAGTTAATCACATAATGAGGCCAATTAAACATCGGAGAACCCAGGTGAAATGGGAGCTGCCACTGAGCCTCCAGCAAATGAGGGTCTGTGGTTTCAGCCAATTCTCTGGACTGGGTATGGACAGCCCAGTTTCAGCTCAGTAATCCTCGGCAGTATTCACTTTAACATTTAGATGATGGATCTTATCGGGGCAAAAAGAACCCAAACAGGAAATTTCATACGTCGATCATTTTTACCCAAATCCCAATATGCAAAAGTTCTTACTAGAGCCTTGAGCGTTAAATGGATCAGCAGCACAATACATGAAGATAGTTGAATGATTATTAAAGAAACTGTATAATAAATTGATGTAAATGTTATTTTTCACAAACTTTTCTCAGGTTTGGATAGATCTGAACTATTTATTACAGTTTTCCCAAGCAAACATATATATGGAGGGCCAGAAGTGCCATAATTAAAAATAAAAACAAAAATGTAATAAATAGTTCAGACAAAATAATATGTCAATACATTCCCCCCAAACAAAGAAATCTAGAAAGTTTGGCATAAATGTACATTTCTTTTGTTAGTTTCAACATTTTTTATTTAGCTTTACGCTAATGATCCTATTCATTTGAATTATTTGGTTACTTTTTTATATTTCCTCTTTTATTTTCCTGCCTTATCTCCAACTATTTATTTCTGTATTTTTTCACCTCCCATTTATATCTATTAAAATGTTCATTTTGTGTGCAATTTCTAGACATTTGTGAGAACATGCATTGTCATGTACCTCAAGTTGTACACCTTGTTTACACAGTTCACAAACCACCTGTTACTCATCCAAGTGCTTAAATCTACCCATATACAAGCTTACATAATTTACAAAGTATGTTTTGCAAACGCACACACACACACAATATAATATTGAGTCTATTTTCTCTCCAGTGAAGCCACATTCTGAAATAGTAATGATAATAAAGATATTCAGTATGTAATGAAGGAAAAAGCAGAGAAATCCTCATTTTTTATCTTACACATCAGATGGAATATTGTCGCTTAATAAATGGCATCTGTACGAGCAGAGCCATTTTGATCATTGAAAATCATTTGCTTCAGTGTAGAATTTAACAGACATTTTCTGATGTTCAGTTGTTGAGCTGCTGGGGTGATTTGCTGATGAGAGTATCTGGGTTTTGGAGAACCTTTTGAGGGTTTAGAGGAGGATAATTTACTCCAACAGCCCTTTTGACTTCCCCGAGTGCCTCCTACATACTAAAACTCTACAAGCAGTCATCAAAGTCTGACGGCTTATACAGTTTTCAAAGATTGTAAAGAGAACATTCATGTTATTTGTCATCCTAAGAAACATAAATTGCTGACAGATCAGTAGTTTTACAGTTTCGCCCCCCTACAAACCATTTTCTACATTCTGTCAAATGGCTGAAACATTACTGGGGAAAATCCCGCCTTACCTATGTTTTTTAAGTAAGGACTAAGCTCTGAAGGTGTCGGTTAATTTTCAATTCAGAGAACTAGCCAAGGATGAAATGTCTTCCTCGCAAGCTGTAGGGAGGTTATAAATAAAAAGCTGGATCACTGTCATGGACACAAAATAAAGTAATAAACTGTGCAGTGAGCAGTTCATTAAAGCCTGAATACATGGGGACATATATAAACAGTAATGAAAGAATGTTTCATCGCCATCGAGGGTTTATGAAAAGGCCTACCACTCTGCCCACCATGATCCCCTAATCTGGATGTAGAGGATTTGCACAGAGTAAGATGGACAAGGGAAATTAAGGCAGACACATTTTACTGGATCATATTGCGATGATTTGTTAATAAAATGCAAAGCGACACGCTAGATGTGGAACAGCGACTCAAGCATGGCCACGATTTAGACTTAATCCGTCATTATCCTGCCTTTGAAGTGACCTCGCTGTGCATGTTCCCACTGTGACCCAGAAGCACACTCTCAGCTTCTTCATTAGCCAGGATGAAACACAGCCACCACACACACACACACAACTTTGATGTCCCGTCCTGTACACACAGACCGCCAGACATACTAATACACGCATAAACTCACACAAGCAAGACACCTACATGCATCCACACTCATATATTGAGATATTCTTCTCACTGACTACTCTGAAGCATGGAAAAATATTACGGTTTTTAATCAATTATAGTTCTAACCTTTGGGGCAGCACATTCATTACATGTGATGGGAGCTGCTAAGGGACAATATTCTGATTGCGTGCCTAGATTGAAATGAAAGAAATTGTATGGTTAGAGGCTAGACAAAGACTGCAATTTCATACAGCTGAACATTCCTGCCTGGATTTACATGTGCATACAGAAAGCATATGCAATTTCAGTGATGTAATTTCATGTAGCCAGTGATTTATCATCCATTGATCAAATATAGTGTTGTCACGATACCAGAAATTTAGTAGTCGGTACAAATACCAGTGAATTTACACAATACTCGATGCCTAAATCGATACCACGGCAAAAAGGTCCTTATTTCTTCAAGATATCCCCCACCTTTATTAAAATATTGAACCCTTT
>JBBDHI010000021.1:11529035-11543206 GCA_037177115.1 Craterocephalus stercusmuscarum | reverse complement strand
ATTTAATTTAATTTAATTTAATTTAATTTAATTTAATTTAATTTAATTTAATTTAATAGGAATTTGTAAACTAAAGTAGCAGTTACATAGGGAAAGACATCTGACCTGGTTCTATATCCAGTGAACGACTGTCAATCTCTATGTCAAGCCGTTTGGATGCTGCATTGCAGAAGTCCTCAAGTACGCAATGCACAGCTTCTGTGACGTTATAAGGTACTGGCTTGTCCAATTTCATCTTGCTGTTTACCACAACACTCCCGTTCCTGAAGTTGAGAATCTCCAGCTGCTTAAATCCAGTCAAATTGGATTGTAAATATGGCAAAAGCTGTGTGGAAGGAAAAGGAAAGCAGATTATTCAACTACTCACTTCCAGTCTGAATTCCCTACAGATTAGCGGTGTTAGTGATCAATTCACAGCAGAAAAATAGAATTCAGCCTTCATGAAACCAAGATTAATTTCATTCTTTATCTATGGAGGACAAATATTTTCACTTGTATTTTCAAAATAATTAAATCATGCAGAATTTATCTTAGCATTAAGTGTCACACATCATCCTTCCATTTTGCTCCATCAAAAGCGGAACTGAGTTCGCCGATTTTTTTAATTATCCGAGTCACATTTTACTAAGTAATTTCTATGAATAGTTCATAATTAAATTTTGATGCAAGCATGAAATCCTGCCATTCTGCTACACTAACTGTGTAATTAGATGCAAAGCAAAATTAGGGTTGGGTTTACCCGAGCAACAAAAATGCTAATTCTAGTCAGGAAACACTTAATGAAAAAGGCGCTTATAATTGTTGTGCATGACAACCGTACTGTCAACTTTATGATCAATGTTGTTTGGTACATGAAAATTTTGGAACCCTCTAGAAACTGCATTCAAAAGATCCTTTCAGACTCACAAACATGCAGCTCAGATAACCCGAGAAACCAATCTATTAAGACTTTGGCTTGATGATGGTGGTGTTATTTAGGACAGGGAGGAAGTCAGCCAGCTAAAGTAATGGACCCGCATCAGTGTCATTGATCGGCACCAACCCTTTTCCAGCTACTCCATGTTCTCTACAGACAAGCCAAACATCAAACCACCGCAGTGTGAGAGAAAGAGATTACGATTCTTTTGCAGGCCTGGATGTTGTGCTGGAGATAAGAGGCCCTAGGGAGCTCTGCTCTGATCGGGTTACCTCACCTATCACTGGCTCACAGTTTATAGAGGGCTCGCTCCATATAGCAGATACTGTCTCACAGAGGAGGAGAGCTATGGGTCCAGCTTCCAGAGCAAATGTGGCACAACTGGCAGCACAGTTTAGTGAGCGTTCATCTGTTTCTCTCACTCAGTATTTACCAACCCGACTCCATTACTTTTCACACAAGGTCAAAACCAAGTTCTGTATGACAATCAGCTACCTCTGGACTTTAAACTAAAAGGCGATGTAGATCCCTCTGTTTTCTATGCACACAAACGTTTCAACACAAGCACAACCATGAGTACACACAAAGTTACACATGTATCTACTGGTTCTTGTTTGAAAAAACAAGTTAAGCACCCCCTCCCTGAAGTCCAAAAATGAAGTCCTAAGGAATATTATGCTGCCATAAAACCTTTTCTTTCTGATTAACAATGGCAAAAAAAGTACTCGTTCCAAACTCCATGTCCAATTTTATCGGTTGCTTCACAAACCAGTAGGTACAAGAGTAATTGAGGCAAAAGACAACAGGGAAACTGGAAGTTACGATAGACTGATGGTTCATTTATATATATGTGTACATACTATAGATAGAAATATGACAGGAGGTCAGTAAGTCCATTTAAACGGGCTACCTAACTATAACATTATTGTTTCTGCTGTTCCAACTGGTTTATAAAGTGCATTTTTTGATCAATTTGGATCAATAGCCCATTTAAAAGGAGAATATGTTGGCAACTCCCAATGGTTTGCCAGCATACAGAACTGTAAATACTTACCAGTTCAAGCATCTGGCCACTCTAGATTTGCTGGGATGCTAAATACATCAGTTATCAAGAAGAATTGCAGAAACCACGGTTTGAGCAACCACTAAAAATTGGATATGGAGTGTTGTTTTTTTTTCTTTCCTTTTATGTAGTGTTTCTCTATATGTCCATGTTTATCCCTTGTACCTTACATTATACTGACTGAAACAGTTTGGATTTGATAACACTATGAAAACATGCATTTCTCTTTCAGCAAACAGAATCAAAACACATCCAGCTCATAACATGCATGTCCAAACATAGGCATTACATACTCTCAAATATTACAAAAGATAAACAGATGTTTCATTTTGAATTTCCAAAAATAACACATGACATCAAAATGATCTATCCCTAATGCAATCTAAACTAATCATCAATTCCACTACATCTTGTGTCATCTACCCCATGGCCTTGTGACAACCATAGAGTCCAATTTGTATCAACAAATCTTCTTATTATGAGGAATGTACATGACACAGAATGCAAGGCACCCTTAGCAAGCCTAAAAATACACTATGTCCCCTCTGTAGACCCGTGAGTAAGCCTTGAAACAAATAGAGATGTCAAGTGATGCTTTTTGGCCTAATGTATGCTAACTGGTGTACTGTTCCTCACATAGGCTATAGAAAGACTGACATTTGCTCTTAGAAATGCAACAAAATAGTACATTTCAGAAAATGTGAGCACTTAGAAAACAAAGAGCGTTTCAAAAAGAGACCTTAACCAATTTTATTCCATTTCCTGCAGCAGTGGTACAAACAAGAAGAGTGAATCTATAGGCCTTTTTGGTTATCCATTCAGTACAACATCATGCATGCAGATGCATGCATTAACTTGACTGACTCCACACTAAGAAGATTGAAACCATTATTAGCACGATGTGTGTGATGCTGGAACTGACTAGAATTACTTAAAGCTTCTTACCTCAAGTCACAAACCAGTGACTCAAGCTGACAAGTCCCATGATTCAGACTACTCTGGGTTAGTTTGCGCGCTACCTTGTACAAAGCAACACAAAATGCATGAATCTGAATGACATTCCAAGTGTATTTACAAAGCTTAATACTATGTTTATCTGCCCTACATTTGTTCAAAGAGCCTATTCAATCCGTAGGTATCAGAAGCATCAGACAGGCACTGGCAATGTTATAATGAAGCAAAATATTTCTGTACAAAACTATTTCTTTGGTTTTTAAAATATAACTAATTGCACTAAAGAACAGTGAACATTTTGAACAATAAAATACGCCAAAACTATACATATTTTTGACTGTTTTTCTGCCGTAAAATAACTTCAGTTAAATGCTCATCAACACACAGAGCCTAGATATTCAAAAAATGACTACCAATGTTTTTTGTTTGCAAAGGTGTGCTTTAAATAGTTAAAATGTTTCAAAACAAAATTCATTTCTGCTTCTTTGAGTAGTTAAAGGTGCATTGCACAAGTTCAAATGCTAATATTATTGTCTTTCCCCAACATCCTCTCACAATTCCCCGATGTGTAGGATGAGCTGCTTTCTATCCACCTCAGTTGCCTCTATAGTCATGTTTCTGCATGCTCAGTGAGAGGGATTCAGGCTCGAATACTCAGGGTTTGCATGTGGCATGTGCTTGTTAACCTGGCTTCTGCCAGTATTGTATTGTTTACTCTGCCGCCATAAGAACATCTTCAAGACAACACTGTAAATGGATAACAATGGACCGGTGGCCTCAAGTGCCTCTAAAACACCAACATATATTCCTATAAGACAAAGAAAAGAAAAACTTTGTCTAGTGCGATGAAAAGATCCAAACTGGAATCTGACCAAAAGAGTAAAATGAGAGTCAACATCGAGCAGCTTTGGATAAATGGAGGGAGCTCTGATCTGCTCTCAGAATAAAACGGGACCCTCAGTTGGCTTTCTTACAAAAGGGTAAATGTGATATGTATGACGGAAATCAGGATAGGCTACGTAATATTGCAATGCTACGTTTTTAGTATGTAACACTAAATGTTATTTTACCCTAATGTTGGGCTCATGCCTTTACTGGCATTCGGCTAGCCGTTTGCTAGCTATGCTATGCTTAATTTATTTGTTATGCATTTAACTCTGGGCTCGGACTGAGTGCAGTGCAGGTAAACAAAAAACAACTTAGTCCATGTTGAAGTGGCCCATGCGTGTACACAACATTGCCGTCAGAGGGGGCAGACTTCTGGAATAAAGCTAGAACTTGCACTATGCTCCTTTAACCACTTCACACTGATCAAAGTTAGCTTAGCATAAATAATGTAAACAGTGGAAAATGTTTAAAAACAGGAATTACATCTAAAATCCCTTTTCTTCCGAAAAACAAATACTTTTGCTCCCAAACGTATAAACTGCAGTGCTTTGATATAGGCTAACTGGAAAATTGTGTTGCTAAATTGGAGTTTACTGCATAAAACTAACCAAATAAGAAAGACAGAGCCAGTGAAACCAGTACAAATTTTACTCTCACTTAAAACAGTCCTAAACTGTGTCTTGCAGAATGAAGCATTTCCTAAAAAGTGTTTCTAATATCATCAGAATGGCAGCCAGATGTTCACCTATGAATCCGTCGAACAAGGGTTTCAAGAAAACATTTAGCCTGTATTTGATATGCTGCTAACAGGACCAAATTACTGCATCACAAAGAGTTTCCTCTCCCTCTTTTTTATTGGCTACATGAACTTCTTTTGAATGAATTACATATAGTTTAGGTTTTAAAAAATCAATCTTCAATAGTGATTTGTATATAACCAGGTGTTTCACCCGGTCTCCCGTCTTTGGGCTGTGCTAAGCTAAACGGCTACTGGTTGCGCCAGACAGGAACATTAATTTTCTCAAAACTACTGTTTAAGTCTAAATGTAACACCTAATGTCCAGAATTATTTACCGACATGCTACCTGTGGGAATTAACCCCCTTTCTGTTCACAATGAACGGTAGCATACTCTTAAATATATAGCTTTTTCTTACTGAGTTTTCCCCTCTCTGGGAAACAGATAAAGGCTGCTGGGGCATTCATGTCCTCACAGCACAGTGGATTTGAAACTCCAGTATACTGACAGATTTAGGTGTTGATAAGCTTATACTGGTTCGGTTCTATGTGTTTTGCAAGAGCTTAAATGTTTGAGCCGTTTATTTACGTAAAAGTCCTGCACTGCAAGTTTAATCTCCTGGCTTATAAAACCTTTAATTTCCCTCTTCTATGAACAAATGTCTTTTTATTTTTTTCTATCATAACATCAGAGAAATCTCATCAAATGTTTAAATGTTTACAACACTGTTACAATAATACCACCAAAACCATTTTCACATGTACACACCAGCAGGTACGCAGCACAACGTGAGGCTATGCACGATTTATTGTTGTGTTCTTAAAATGGAATCAGGAAAGCTTCTGAAAACTGAAACTTCAACAAAATTTAAAACATTAAGGCAAAATGAGTAAGGACGAGAATGTTAATTTAAGAATTAATTTCACATAAAAAGCCACTAGGCATGAGCATCTGCAGCAAGACGGTCTACAGTCTAATGTGAGAATGAAAGCAAAGCTCAGAATTTTAGAAATGTTAGAAATGAGTTTTAGATACTGCATTTGGAAAAGGTTATTTGAGAAGCAGAAAGGTTGTACTCTGCTCTCTGAGGTATTGGAGTTGTTCCACTATGGAAAGAAAAAGATACCGGTATAGAAGCTAAAATCTTCTGTGTCTTGGGTTCAGATTTACTGGATGCTCCAGGGTTTGGCGAGTTTCTGGACCCAGAGTGTTGTGTCTGAGTGAAACAGAACAAGTTCACTGGCTTTTTTTACTACATTGTCGAGACAGTCGCTCCTCAAACAAAATTATTGACCTATTGCAAATTTGACTCAGAGTTTGGCGACTGGTTAAAGCTGTGTTACAAACCCTCTACAGAAAAAACAAACCCCCAAATTTTGTTGAAAACATACAAATGTATAACAATTTACCATTTATAGGAAATATTACACTGCAGGGATAAGGCTTACCTCGCTTGTGCGGGAAAATAAAATGTGTACATAAAAACCGGCAAGGGATTTTATCTAAATGTTTTTTCTCAAGTAAAATCTCATGTAAAACCCAAGCTTAACAACAAACATTACACATTTTCAATCTCATTCACAGTTTCAGCTTGGGCTTATAAAAAGCAGTATGAGAATAAAGCATGAAGAAGCATAATATCCATCACAAAAGCTTGTGTACCTACCAGCTCAAGAAACGTATTCTCCAGTGACTTATACTCAGGGGAGCTCTTGTTGAACAGGTCATCAGAAAACATCATGTTTGTGACCCTCAAGCTAAAAAAAACTACTAACTCTTTGCCTTTATTCACGGCTGTCATCAGAGGTGTGTTGGCTTGTCTCATGGCAGGTGCAGCCGTGGATTCGTACGGATGTTCATCAGACTCTGAGGCAAAACCACTGCCGCTCTCCTCTTCTTGGAGCTCAGTCACTTCCCCTTCTATCTCATTCTCAGTTTTAGTTGAATTGGCTGGAAAAAGGTCCACTGTGGCTGTGGTCATTCCACTGTACCCTCCACTTAAATCATCCCTTTCCTCAGGGGCTTCACCGCTAACCTCGGGGCTTGGTAAAAGCTCCACTTCTGTTTCAGGTTCAATGCCTTGAACTGTGTCCTCAAAAGATGGAGGTGTTGAAACTGGGACTGCTGCCTCTGTGATGGAAGTATTTGGAACTGTGGGAGGATTAGACTTTGGTACCTCAGGGTTAACTTCCACAGGTGTATCAGTTAGCGCTCCTTCAGGCTGCAGACTTGGAGTTACAACAGAAAAGTCTTCATTCTGTATTTCCGGATAGCGTGAACTGTCATCATCAGCAAGTTCAGGCTCTGGGAAAGCAAAACATGACAGAAAAAATTTTTTTTTATCATTAGCAGTTATTTTATACTCGACAAAAATAAATAAATAAATAAAATAACACATGCTTTAATTGTTATATTCAGGCGTGTTAACAGCCCAGGCATGGCAGTTCTTTTCTGCATTTACAGTAAAGATTTTGGCACACTTTCAATTTGAATTGGTATCTTTAAGTGCTGTGTATGATGTCAATGGGAGCACACACTTCAGTTCAACATATGGGCTCTACCAGGATGTACTATAACATATTGTAGCTCCCTGTAGCTCCCTGGTTTGATAAAGAGCTTCTCTGCCAGTACACAGCATTATTTTCATTTATTACCATAGAGGTGGTTGATTTCTTGAAAAAGTCCAACTTTTGCTTTTAGTTCACTTTAGAACTGTTAAAAATGTATTTTATAACTCCTGATTGGATCATATTTTTTTTCTGCAACCATTTCTCAAACACATGGAGGAAGCCGTGTGTGCACACACATTTACCACTGCACCATTCCACTGTCATTTATGTAAATGAAAATGTTGGGGAGACATGCAGTACTTGCTATACATTTTACCCCCGAGCCAAGGGAGCTTTCGGTTGAAGTCTGCCTACACAGCATGAGTTTGTATTGACCTGACCATCAGCAGGTTTCTACTTGTTAAGATGATCCATCACCTCAGCAGGGAGCACCTCCATGTGTGAATAAAATCAAAGCAGCAAGTCTAATTATGCAGTCATTTCCTTCCTGAAGTAAGTCTTTTATAGTTTGTATTTGAACAACCCAGGGCCGAGCTCAGCAAGGTTTGTTATTGTTTCTTTATTTCGTTTATATATATATATATATATATATAATTATTATTACACAACGCTTGCAGCAGTTTAAAATGAACCTGATCAACTGTGCTGTTATGTAGAACCAATTACTCCGGGGCTTGATTAAAAGTAGAGAGCACTGAAATTATTATATGCAGAAAAAATGGAAGCTTATTAAGCGTTGTGCCTGTAATACCCATTTTCCATCAACGTATACCAGTCATCAGATTCTAATGTGCAACAATGCCTAAGGTATCATAATGAAATTCAGGGCTGCTTCCACTTTTCATCGTAGACAAAACCAGACATGGATGGCTGTTTGTGGAGTTAGTTTTTTCATTTTGCAGGTGAAGAGCGCTGAATAGAGTCTATATCCCGATCTAATGATTAGGTAATCAATAAAGCTGTTAATTTTTAAGCTCATCTCTCTTTGACATCCTGCTATAAGTAGGATTTATCCGTAGGAGGGATTACCACCTGTCAGCTGCTGCTCAGATTCTGCCTCACCTCCATCACTGTGTTCGGTGGGTGGGATCTCCTCCACCTCTGGATTCTCTTCCTGCTCTGTGATCGTGGACTCTTCCTCTGCAGCTGCCATTAAAGGAGTCTCTGTGGTAGTCTCTGGGAGGACGTTGGGGATGAAAGGCACAAAAGTGTGTGTTTCTGGATTTACAGTAGAAACTTTTAGTAAGTTTTGTAGGACTGCCACGGTGGGGAATGAATTCTGTGTGAGAATGTTTTCCTCTACAGGCGACTTTGTGGCCTCTTCCTCTGATGTGACTGTTTCAACAGCGTTTATGCCAAGCTCCGCAACTGGATAAACTGTGGTTACTGAAAAGGAAAATATCTTTAAATTCCCATTTTCATCACTAATATTTTGCTGTAACCAGTTAAACTTGATCATAACTGTGCTTACCGGCTTCAAAGCTGAGTGTCTGCATGTCCAGCAGTAGTGATGGCTCTGTTTTTAAGGCCTTTACGATTATGTACTTTAGTTTAGGAGCATTTACATCCTCATTTATCTCTGTGTCAGGTAAGTCCAAACCCTCAGGTTCATCATTAAGCTGTGTTTCTCCATTAAAGACCACAGCATACCGCACAGACACGTCCTCCGATCTGATAAACATAAGAAAACATCAAAACCCCTTTTACATATGTTACAGACCAGGAGAGTTTGCTCATGCAGGTGGAGTTCTGAATCTCCTGCCAATTTTCTGCTGGGTTCCATATTTTACTCAGACACTCAGGGAAAACTCATAAAACCCACCGAAATCCTAGAACACGTAGCTCTTTGAATCCCGGAACTTTTTCAAAGACATGAACCATCTAAAAAGAAAGAGAAAGAAGTTTAACTTAAACAGATGGACGTAAAAATCAGATCTTTTCATGCAGCGCATTTTCTTAACAGATGTTTGGATATAAGCTGAGAATACAACACTTTTATACAACTTTCGATTATAAAAGCATCTTTAAACATATTAAAGTAGCAACTGTATGCAGAGTCAAAACCTTAACTGCACTGCTTTCCCATTTTCTATCTTTTATAAACATAACTGAACAGTTGAATGATAATGCACTGCATCAGTCTTTTATGCTGTATTCTATTCACTTGTGCTAATGTAAGGAGTCAGTGTTGAAGGAAGTAAATTGATTAAATAATTATCAGCAATCAAATAACTATCATTGATAGACTGTAATCAAACATAGAAGGTTGGTGGGCTACCTATATTGGAACGGGAAACTAACTGTATACAGATCAGTCAGTTTACTTTGGCCACGCTGTGCTGGTGGCTGTAAAAAGATCAGCTGTGAGGAGGAGAAATAATTTCAAAACCTAAAAGAGATATCTTAGAAAACTGGGTAGAGCTTTTAACAGAATTTTACCCTGTAATCCATAAGCGTGAGAAACTCCTGGTGGAAACTCCACTGCTTACACTTTTACTCATACTGCTTCAGATCTGCATTTCTTCTAACTGCATTTGGGTTTTTTGTATTACTGTGAGATTATTATTCTTGTTTAATTGATCAAATTTGTTTGGATTTTTGTAGAGAAAATGAGAAAGATGGAGAAAAAAATGCAGGAGCTTCTTAGAGTTGATCGAGCTGAGATGCAGAGAGGAGCTGTGTGCACACTAAAGATGGGAGCCTTTTTTTCAGTAATGCTGAAAAAAAAACCTAAGAAAAGGCTTCTATAAATCAGCTGAACCTAGTGGCACTTCCTCCCTTTGGGCAGACTTGCATTTATCATCCATCACAGTGACACCATGCTGAGGTTTTACCTTGCCAAATAGACAGCTACTCTTAGCACACCACCAAGAAAATGCAGAAGTAGGTTGGGGACATAACAATGTCAGAAGTTTAACCTTAAAAACCCTGGAGAAGTTGTAGAGAGGAAAAGCAGGGAAAAAAATCAAGCTGCATCCTGTATTTTTCTATAAAGGAAGGCGAAGAATTTGTGGTTATAGTTAATGCTATGTGATTAGGTTTCACTATTCCAGGTTCTCAGTCATTGAGAGGTGTTATCTTAAGTCCTGGGTTGCAGCCCTAAAGCTGTTAAATCAATCAGGGGGAGTTTTACACCAAGCAGTTAAATAGAAGCTGACATTTCTATCCTGCCGTGTTACACAACACTGCCTTCAAGAACTAGCCTTGTCGCTGAAGGGAAGCATAAGGGGGTTGCGCTGCAGTCCATAGGCTGTTGGCAGAAAAGCAAAGACAGCAGCTGAGACGTTTCGGCATGTGCTGCAGGCATAAAATCTCACCTTGTCTCGGAGCTCTCTTGTGATTTCATTGCGCTGGTGAGCCTCAGGGTTGCTGAGGAGTTCACTGTACATCGGGTCCGTAACGGTGATGCTAAACTCAACAATGTACTCCTCATAGTTTTTTTTAGGATCCTCTTCAATCTGGCAAACAGAAAACAGGACATTTCAGCTGATTTGGTGCATGGGAAGTTAACATTTGTAGCTACATCACCTGAAAAACATGGTTTCAAGGTTTACGCACAACTTACCATATCAGCCTCAGTTGGAAGCAGAATCATAGGGGGAGTCCAGGTGCCTGAGGTGAAACAGTAACTCCACTGTTGAATAATGCTGGAATTTACCTACCCACTTGGAGGGTTTGTGGTGCCATTTGAATGGTTTTATCGAGCATAAGTGGAACTTACATTCACTGCCTGGCTCTGGTGTCCCAGCCACAAAACTGGAAATGAAAGAAAGGAATTTTTAATGGTCTTGTTTCCTCCAGTCTTCAGTAAAGAGACAACACAGTTTAACTGTAAGCCTAGAAGGGCTTGGGGGGAAAAGCAATAATGATAAAGATCTCGTGTAATAGAACATTGTAAAAAAAAGTCAGGATTCCAAGTCTTCATCCTCTGGATGCGTTGAGAAAAAAACTATTTGTTATCTCTTGAGAAAAGGTCAAATCCACTGTATCAGTAAAATTGAAAACATTGAAAAACGAAATTATTTACAAATTATTCACAATTCCATGACACTAAAGAACAAATCTCTGTACAGGGAACTCAGATTTACATGCAAACATTATAGGAGATGTTGCACCTACCCGTCGCTTTCACCCTCTTCAATTCTCTGTGGAAAAAATTGGATATAAAATATTAAAGGTTTGCACTGGCAGTAAAGCTGCTATTCAACAGGATGCCATGCAGTGTGAACTTGCGGTGTGGGTATCATTTACTCTAGCCATCAAATCCAAATGTTCCTGAGAGGAGCTGAAATTCTGGGCCAGGTCATCCATGCAGAGGTTTTCATGCTGGCAGGTGTAAACCCATGCTCCGTACTCTTCTGCGTCCGGGACTCTGTCCAGGAAGATCCGAAACGCTTCCCAGATGGCTTCCTGACAAACTGGACATAAAAACACCTCACTTTTTGTCCCAGTAAATCTGAGAAAAATAAGACTGAATCAAAAACTATAATTAATGAGACATCATCAAACAGTACATGTGGGAGAAAAAAGAAATAAAAAAGATGCAATAAATGTGAAAAAGTCAAACAGAGGCTTGTGTATAGTTATCCTGACATGTCCACATCTGGGGAGTTGGCCATGATTCTGAGATTATGATCTGCTTTTCAGATGCAAATACAAGGCATGAAACATTTGCTAAATAATTACAAATAAATGTGTTGCATCACAAAACCTATTTATTGCAATATAAATGCAAAAAGGGTAGCATTGTTATTCAGATTAATAAATGTCAAACTATATTGTCATTGTTGATAACATTTTGGCAAATATAAACAAAAGCCCCCAAAGGTATCGTATGTTTTATCTGCCTCTGCAGGTGAAGCATGTGTCTCATTGTCCAATATCTTGATGCCGGTGGGAAATTTATTCTCTGACAAACTCATTTTCGGTGCTGTTACCTCCACTGCACCAAATTAATCCCCCGCAGTTAAAAACCATTTGCAGCAGCAGCAGCTGTTGGGGATTAGTTTCATTATAAACCTTTTGTTATAACCAAGATGGCCATTTTTGTCTCTAAAATCATTAGTATCAAATGGAACAATTAAATAAGTCTATTTTGTTTAATCAAACACTTTGATCTCATTTTACAGAGCACCAATTAGCTGGTTTTTTTTCTAGAAAATGCTCATTTATGCACTTAAAAAGTTCAGTCGTGATGATGCATTTAGTTTTAAAAGTCCTTTCAGAACACATTAAAATGTAACGTGGATGGTTTTACCTCTGAGTTTGTAATAGGCCCGGTGGCTGCCGATGACTGCTTTCATTGTATCCTGGGGGCAAACTTTGACGCCTGTAGAGAAAACTGTAGACCTCCTCACCCGCTGTCTATCCTGCTCCCCTCCAACATTTGTTGCATGTTTGATTGGTCTAGAAGTTTCCAGAAAGTGTCGATACCTGACATCTCTGAGTCCAGAAAAAATGTGCTCAGGAATGTCTGTGGGAGGAAGGTCAATAGACTGCAGTTAGTAACATACTGTGTATGTATTTAGGCAAATTACACTGAAGTTTGTTCAGTTTTAAATCAGGCATTAAAACAGGACTGTTTACAACAGATGAAGACAGGTTATCTCTTTAAAAAGCATTTTAGAGATGTGATACTTGAGATGATTTATAGATCAAATTACTAAACATGCAGTGTAAAGAATCACAATATATAGATTAACGAGATTTCCATGTTTCTAAAACCCAGAATTAGAACCCACCCAGGTTTCTCAAAGCAAAACAAGATCTTTAAACCAAACAGACTAAAAAATCCTGTCATTCCAAGTATGCTATGTCGGTAGGCCTACTTTTAGGTAGGTCATATTTTCACTGTTTGGATTTATATTTTCATTTTAAAAGAAACAAAGTTTGAAGGGGTCATTTGAAAGACATGTATAAAAAACACTTGATAACTGAAGCTGCATCCTTGATTTTTAATCTGCGACTCATCACTCGTCAAATCACTGAAGCATTTATGCGGCTCAATTAGA
The DNA here is from genome assembly GCA_037177115.1 of Craterocephalus stercusmuscarum. Taxonomy (NCBI): domain Eukaryota; kingdom Metazoa; phylum Chordata; class Actinopteri; order Atheriniformes; family Atherinidae; genus Craterocephalus; species Craterocephalus stercusmuscarum. The sequence continues at coordinate 11,530,066 of JBBDHI010000021.1, read as the reverse complement.
TTTAAGCAGCTGCACATCCAAAAATGATTTCATGAAAACCATTTCATGGAATAAAACTATGGCATGTTGTGTTCTAGAAACCATCTAAAATGTCCAGCAAATTCTAAAAAGGATATAATAAAAATAATAAATTTTAAATTGTATTAATTTAGTTTAAATTAGATTAAATTAGATTGAATTAAATTTAATCTAATTTAGTTTTTGATTTGGTTTATGGTTGGTTTATTTTAATTTGCAAAGTTTTGACAAGCTGTTTCGTGAGTTTTTTTATGATTTAAGGTCTGGAAAAATTCTGGGGCACTAGACGTGCAAATGGGACAACTGCAGTCACCGAAACGAGCATTTAAATAATGACCTTCGTTTGTCATAAATCGGTGAGCCAACACTGCCACTGAAGACTAATTCATTTGACAGATGCTTAATCCAACAAGGTGTGTTAAGGCATCTGTTCAGCTGGCTTGCTCTGATTGAACTGCTGCTTCATTTGTAGCTGCTTTTAAACAGCAGTGAAAAGTTTATAGTCCATGTTGAGGTACTGAGAGGCTATTTTTGGACCTCGTAGCACAAAGTAATTCTTTGTGTCTGTGATTTTGCATCTCTTCAAGTTTCAACTTCACTGTGAAGTAAGAATAAAGCCTGTAAAGCCTATAGGCGTTGATTCTTCCTGGAAAATTTTTTGTGAAAGGAAGTGAATAAGCAACTTATTTTTTGTGAAGGAACACTTGCTGATGTGCCTGAGGGCAATTTGATGGTTGTTGCATTAGTGAAGCTACTCAATGATCAACAGCGAAGGATGAGTTTGTCTGGAGGCCATCCACATGGGAATGCACACATAACTGCATTGTCTAAAGAAATTAAAACAGGCAGAAGTGGTTTATAGTAAGAAAAGAAAATATTAAGATTTCCCTGAATTATATTAGTGTGGTACTGAAGACAGGATGCAGAGGACTGCTCTAGAAAGAAAGAAAGAAAGAAAGAAAGAAAGAAAGAAAGAAAGAAAGAAAGAAAGAAAGAAAGAAAGAAAGAAAGAA